>CAMQGK010000264.1:0-18813 GCA_947000775.1 Pterois miles | reverse complement strand
TGTTATTGTTTGTTTATTCAACAAGGTACAATGAGCCACATAAAAGTATGAAAGCCTCAACTCGAGGTGATGATACATCACAACAACAACTTGTAGATTTCACAAGACACACTGTACTCAGAGAGAGTAAAGGAACAACTGTCTTTATGAAAGACAAACAATATTTGAGGACACAGTACTCATTGTATTTTAAAATAATTTTCCAAATGGATTTAAACATTTTCACTGATTTAACAACAGAAAAAAACAGTAAAAACTGACCTTACAACAGGTCACATCATTAACAACAACTGAATTCAGTTGAGTCTAAAATTGACATTGTCACTATAAAACTGTGACAGTGTGACATTAAACAAACCTTTACAGTAAAAGGATAAACACATTGATCTTTAAACAGATCATTTTTCAATAATCACATAAAGTGAGAGAAAGTCCATCATGACAAAATGTCCATAAAAAGAACAGTTGAGATTTATGATCAACTCAAAATCATCAATACCTATCAAGAGGTAATAAATATCTCTATGCACTATGTTGTACCAACACATGACGTGCAGTGAGACATGAAAGTATCACAGGAAAATTGTGACATTAAGTAAAACTTTAGAAAAAGTAGAAACATGTGGATCTGACAACAGATCAGTTTTGATTAATCAGAGAGATTAAAGTCCATTATGACACGATGTGCATAAAGAGGGACATTTAAATGGTTGATCACTATGATCAATAACAATCAGAGGATAACAGATGTTACAAAAATATACTATATACTACCAATACATGAAGTACTGTGAGATATAATAATCATTGCTGATGCAATCAGATTTGGTTCATGCAACATGCATGACAAGATGTCGTCTTTCTGAAGTTGAAAGATCTCGTTGCTGTCATTTCCTCAGGAAATTTGATATTGAAGAAAGAAAAACACAGAAAATACAAAGAGAAGAAGAAGTTGGTAGAGTATCTGAATTCAGAGGAATCCATTTCCAGTAATCTTTGACCAATGTGGTCATCTCAGTTGGTGTGGTAGTAGCTCCAGTCTGTAGGTGTCTACCACGGCCTCCAGAGGACGCTGTTGACCGGACTCTGGTCTTTGGTGATGCTGGTCTGGACTGTGGAGCTCAGAGGAGAGAAGTCAGCCTCTCTCAGGTTGTTATCAGAGGAGGACTGCAGCTTGTTGAAGTGCTTCAGCAGTCTTCTCTGCTGTTGATGCTGCTGCTGCAGTCGTCTCAGGACACAAACTGTCATCTCCAGGATATCTGCTTTCTCCAGCTTGGAGTCTGGCTGCTGTTTGAGGGACTCTGGACCCAGGAGAGACTTGAGCTGCTCAATGCTGCTGTTGATTAGCTCTCTGCATAACTTCTCCACCAGAGGCTTTCTGAGCTGCAGAAGGAAGATCAGAGTCATTAATAAACTGATTGTGGAGTATAGTGTCAGCATGAAGAAAGACAAGGTGTCATTAAGGATATTTAAATCTTCTTGAATCTTCAGTTTACCTTGTAGGTCAGAGTCAGATGCTCCTGAGAACTGGTCATTGCTGCAGTGATTGTAGGTGCCATGTCTGGATGTCTGTGCTGTAGAGGTCTCTGTAGAGAGAATCTGATCTCTGCTGGCTTCATCCCTCCTATTTATAGTCCCACATCTCCATATGAATGTGTGGGTCTTGGTCTGGCTGGAGTTTCTCACAGTCTCAGCCAATCAGAGAGCTCGGTGATACAATCGGGGACAGAGCACACTTCATGCTGTTATATCCTGAGGGACAATGGTTAGATCTCAGGGGAACAGGTGGAGGACTGGGGGGGTGATGGAGAGAGACTCCCAGAGCTCTGTGTGAATCTGGGAAAGTGGTGACCCTGTAGAGAGAGCAGATCTGCTGCCTGATGCTGGATCAATGACTCTTGACTGAACACACGCTCAGCATCCCTTCACACATGTGGGACACTGACTATTAATTTCTTCTTGGTTAAAAAGTCCTGTACAACTGACAGACAACAACTAAATGTAATAATCAGTAGAAACAGACTTGTTGGGTCTGAACTCTTTCATTGAGCCATAACATTATCCCATTAGCCATTATTCTCAGTTTTTTTCTTTATCATTCAGTTAGATCTTATATTTTATATAATCCAATCATTATCATTTGATGCTGTCCTCCTGAGGACAAATCTCTCAGGTATTAACAAAGTATGATGCCCATGATATTTTTGAAACTTGAGACCAACAATCATCCTGCTGAGCAGATGTTTCAGTGACTTGTGTCTTGTAGTCAGTGTGGGTAGAAAGTTGGTCTCAGTTTCCCACACTGCCTCCTTGAATGCTGTGGTCACCGACCAACAAAAGGACTTTAAATGGAGCCTTTGTGCCTGATACTGGACGGGTGTTGTAGTAGAAACAGAGCCTGACGTCACCAGCCATCTGGAGGGAAACAACACCATTGGTTGGCTCTGACAGTCTGTAAAGTTTGAAATCATGATGACTTTATTATCATGATGGGTCAGTAAAATATTTGTACAAATTACTGAATCAGCTTAAAATCATTTTGACCATCCAGTAATTTTTTATCAGCAAGTGGATCCAGATTTGAGCTCTCTAGATGAGGGAGGGACGTTGAGGCAGCTGTTTCCTGAAGTGTGCCAAATCCCTTTGGAGAATAATCTGCTGCTGGTGGGGTTGAGGATGATAATCGTGCTAAACTCTGATCTCCAGAGTTTTCCCACTCTGTCCATTATAAGAAATTAAGCCGTGAACCTAAATCCATATGGATCTTTTTATTATCTGTTTTTAACACATGGCAGCCTTCAAATTGGTCCATTTTACCTTTATTTTTATTTATTTGTTTTACATTATATTACTCCATCAATATTTAATTTCAAAATGTATATAAAGTCAAGATGTGCATCGTTTAAAACCAGAGCTAAAAGCACATATATCTTTAGATATTTAAAACGCCTTTATTGTTAATATCAATATACGCTGAGGTCAACATGTGATATTTGGCTGTGATCTTATTCTGGCAGCAAAACATCCACCTGTGTGGAATCAATACCGAACAATGTTTTCTTATCTAGTGACTTGTTTACAGTCATAAAATATCACAATGCTGTCAACCTGAAACAAAGTAAATATTTAACATTTTACATTTTCCCAATCACAATCTAGTTTTACAATTTTATTGCAGATACTGAAACAACAATTTTGCCTGACAATTTTTATTATGGTATTAAAACGTTGATAAAACTTTCCTAGGACTTGAGTCAGATGAGAATTTTTGTTATTTTGGGAGCCAGAGTGTCTTTTAATCTGTGTCCCTTCAGGTCAAAGGTCAGGATCTATTGTCCCACAGGGCTCTGTGGGTGAGTTTCCTCTGGTTTCCCACACTCTGTCCTTTCACTGCTTTCACTGGAGGAACAATAGAAGTGTGCCTCATTATGCATCACATTAGATACAGTATCTGACCTCTTTAAAGAGGGGAAATATGAACTTTATCTTTACACTAAAACACCCACAGCTGACAGTTATACCAAAATACTTTTCTCGCAAAAAAATTTTGAAATGTACATGAACTCATGTGATTTGATGACTTGACTTAATGCAGATCAGCGACCTGATTTCATGAACAATCAGAATGAAACCACATCAAAATTTACTGCACTTATATTTACAGTAAACTGGTATGTGGAGAGGTGGCATGGTGGTGCAGTAGTTACTGCTGTCTCCTCACAGCTCGAGGATTCTGGGTTTGAACCTACTGGGCCTTTTTCTTTCTGACAGACAGGACGTTGAGTTACCTGGTGACTCTAAACTAGCCATAGGTGTGAATGTTTGTCTGGTCTATGTGTCAGCCCTGTGACTGACTGGAGACCTGTCCAGGGTGTACCGGTCTCTCACAGTCTCAGCTAGGTCTGGCTCCAGCCCCCCGACCCTCTGAAGCAGGGTGTCAAACTCAATTTCATCCCGGGCCACATCAGCATTATGGTTAACCTTAAAGGGCCGCTTGTAATTGTAAGACTATATAAATATATCTACTCTTGAACATATTACAAAGTTGCCTCTGCATTTGATTATTATCAGTTTAAATAATAATTTATTTAATAACTAGCTCTGAAAGCAGAAGACTAGGAAAAATAATTGCAAGCAGAAATACTTTACAATTTATTTGAAGAATTATTTCAGTGACAAAAAACACATGGTTATGCATCTATATATGTGCATGTAAACACAAAAATAGTATTTGACAGTACAAACACACATTTCTATGTGTTATTATAACATAAATCCCATAAAGTGATGAGATTAAGAAACTCATCATTACTCATCCATCAACAATCTAAATAATTCTCAAGTGAATAATAAAGTAATTTCTTCACTATCACACAAATATTGTCAAACACAATTAATTACATTAACTTTGTGGACGGAGTTGAGAGGGGCAGATCGATAGTCTAACAAATCAATGTGCTCTGATCTAACGTTCAGTCTGTGGAGTATAAACTGTTATACGCCGGTAGATGACTGGTGTGGCATGCTTGTCGCAAATTTGTCTGAATTTAGTTTAATGATTTGACTTACTCATTACAGAGTGGCAGAACACTGATAATCAATCTTCATCAGAAATCTTAATTTAAGGACAAACAGATTTGTTCTGGATAAACATTTACTGTGTGAACTGAATTGTTTCTTGATTTGTCAACTGAAGGTAGGAACGATGATGGAGACCTCTATCAGTTAAGATTAAATGAAATTAAATGTAGGAAGTCTCTTTTCATCATAATAAAGAGGGCAACCATGACACTCAATGACATGAGAACGCAACATTTTCAGCTGTTATTGTTTGTTTATTCAACAAGGCACAATGAGCCACATAAAGTATGAAAGCTCCAACTAGAGGTGATGATACATCACAACAACAACTTGTAGATTTCTACAAGACACACTGTACTCAGAGAGAGTAAAGGAACAACTGTCTTTATGAAAGAC
Source organism: Pterois miles (assembly GCA_947000775.1). Taxonomy (NCBI): domain Eukaryota; kingdom Metazoa; phylum Chordata; class Actinopteri; order Perciformes; family Scorpaenidae; genus Pterois; species Pterois miles. Next base: position 13,836 of record CAMQGK010000264.1, on the reverse strand, counting down.
AAACAATATTTCAGGACACAGTACTCATTGTATTTTAAAATAATTTTCCAAATGGATTTAAACATTTTCACTGATTTAACAACAGAAAACACAGTAAAAACTGACCTTACAACAGGTCACATCATTAACAACAACTGAATTCAGTTGATTCTAAAATTGACATTGTTACTATAAAACTGTGACAGTATGACATTAAACAAACCTTTACAGTAAAAGGATAAACACATTGATCTTTAAACAGATCATTATTCAATAATCACATAAAGTGAGAGAAAGTCCATCATGACAAAATGTCCATAAAAAGAACAGTTGAGATTTATGATCAACTCAAAATCATCAATACCTATCAAGAGGTAATAAATATCTCCATGCACTATGTTGTACCAACACATGACGTGCAGTGAGACATGAAAGTATCACAGGAAAATTGTGACATTAAGTAAAACTTTCGAAAAAGTAGAAACATTTGGATCTGACAACAGATCAGTTTTGATTAATCAGAGAGATTAAAGTACATTATGACAAGATGTGCATAAAGAGGACATTTAAATAGTTGATCACTATGATCAATAACAATCAGAAGATAACAGATGTTACCACAGTATTATATACTACCAATACATGAAGTACTGTGAGATATAATAATCATTGCTGATGCAATCAGATTTGGTTCATGCAACGTGCATGACAAGATGTCGTCTTTCTGAACTTGAAAGATATCGTTGCTGTCATTTCCTCAGGAAATGTGATGTTGAAGAAAGAAAACACAGAAAAGACAAAGAGAAGAAGAAGTTGATGAAATGTTCGAATTCAGAGGAATTCATTTCTAGATAATCTTTGACCAATGTGGTCATCTCAGTTGGTGTGGTAGTAGCTCCAGTCTGTAGGTGTCTACCACGGCCTCAAGAGGGCGCTGTTGACTGGACTCTGGTCTTTGGTGATGCAGGTCTGGACTGTGGAGCTCAGAGGGAGAGAAGTCAGCCCTCTCTCAGGTTGTTATCAGAGGAGGGGACTGCAGCTTGTTGAAGTGCTTCAGCAGTCTTCTCTGCTGTTGATGCTGCTGCTGCAGTCGTCTCAGGACACAAACTGTCATCTCCAGGATAACTGCTTTCTCCAGCTTGGAGTCTGGCTGCTGTTTGAGGAACTCTGGACCCAGGAGAGACTTGAGCTGCTCAATGCTGCTGTTGATTCGCTTCTCTGCGTAACTTCTCCACCAGAGGCTTTCTGAGCTGCAAGAAGGAGAGATCAGAGTCATTAATAAACTGATTATGGAGTATAGTGTCAGCATGAAGAAAGACAAGGTGTCATTAAGGATATTTAAATCTTCTTGAATCTTCAGCTTTCACTCAGGGGTCAGAGTCAGATGCTCCTGAGAACTGGTCATTGCTGCAGTGATTGTAGGTGCCATGTCTGGATGTCTGTGCTGTAGAGGTCTCTGTAGAGGGAATCTGGTCTCTGCTGGCTTCATCCCTCCTATTTATAGTCCCACATCTCCATATGAATGTGTGGGTCTTGGTCTGGCTGGAGTTTCTCACAGTCTCAGCCAATCAGAGAGCTTCGATGAGATTATAGGCGATGCAGCACACTTCATGCTGTTATATCCTGGGGGACAATGGTTAGATTTCAGGGGAACGGGTGGAGGACTGGGGGGGTGATGGAGAGAGACTCCCAGAGCTCTGTGTGAATCTGGGAAAGTGGTGACCCTGTAGAGAGAGAAGGAATCTGCTGCCTGATGCTGGATCAATGACTCTGACTGAGCACACGCTCAGCATCCCTTCACACGCGTTTGGGTACATTTACAGTGTAATATATGAACTACATTTAATAAATAGAAAATTTTCTAGCACTTTATTTGAATTAAATCCTGTTAATGTAGCAGGTGAAATCCCTCTAATTTTGATTGACAGATTAGTTAGACATTTAATTTCATCTTTTTTTTACTTTATTTTTCATGTTTTGCTTTATTAAAACACATCATTTTGTAGAACAGTATTATAGATGTTATAAACCAGTGAGCTGCTCATTCACAGCACTTGAAATCAAGTCAACACCATAAAGATGCAGCTGTCCAGATGTAGCAGAGTCTTGTGACACGTGCCTCATGTAGTCGGTGTGAGTAACACGTTGAGCTCAGTTTCCCACACTGACTCCCTGTATGGTCTGCTCAATGAACCACAACGACACGTCTGTGACAGAGGCTGGCTGCGTGTTGCTATAGAAACACAATGTGACATCATCAGCCATCTGGAGGGAAAGGGCACCATTGGCTGTTTCTGAGTCTGTCTAAAAGTTGAAATGTTGTTAATAATCAGCAAAATGACAGTTCATCATCTGCTATTTTCAGTTTCCAATCATTGTCATCCATTTTGAACCACCAGTAATAATCAGTCCTCTTTACTGACCATGAACTGAATGTGGACTTCAGGCCCGCCCATGGAGGTGGGAGGGTTCGGGGGGCAGCTGTTTCCTGAAGTGTGCAAACTGCCTTTGGACAGTGCAGAGCTGCTGGTGGGATGGATGTCATTCACACTGAACTCTGCCCTCCAGAGCTTTCCCACACTCCGTCTATTAGCAGAAAAGAGGCATGTGTCCCTCTACAAATGGACAGAGGGTCTGTAACAGCAACAAGGCAGAGGGTGGGCCCCCTAAAAATAATTACCCAACATAGTGAAGACACTGGATACTTAAATAATATGAAAATTCAAAAAAATAATTACTTATTTTTTTTATTGACCTATATAATTTATCAATATTATTAAATGCGCAAATGTCACGTTTGTGTCCTGGTTTGGGGCGGAACCTTCCATTATGGGATTTTGCTCCCTCAGGTCATAATTAAGGTGACAGGAAGTGCATAGCTATGGGTATCACCCCTCTGTGCCAAAATTAAGATACGAACCAGAGTTAAGTTGGAATAGAAATGAGTAGAATATGGTATTTAGACATCTTTTAACTTAAAGTACAGATAGTACAGCACCTTATTAAATATTAGTAGACGGGTCAAACATTACAAATGAAGAAATTAAACCACGAAGGAACAGCTCAAACGGTTAGCTAACTTTTAACAGCTAACATTGCTCAAGTGTATCTAACTTTAGACACGGAAACTCGGTCCCTGACTGGATCCTCTCCGCTGGGCCTCCTACCACCATACCGGGGATTTCTGGACTAATAAATGAGGAACCAAGCTTACCGGTATCTAACTTCACACAGAAAGTGGAGGAAACAGAGAGAGATTTAAAATCTTTTCTACCGTGAACGGATTTGACAAACTTTTTTCACTGAAAGTTGATGAACCAAAATGAAGCCCGGAAGTACAGAGCAGCTGGCTTTTGATAGAGACCAAACCCACAGGTGCAGAGTGGCTGAAAGGAGGATAATATCCAGAGACGGTTCACTACTGACCCTCGGCCCGCTCACCTTTCAGTGGTGAGTAACTAAAGCTTTGTAATTTCTACTGACTCTTATTGTCCTCATACGCTGTAACATTAGAGTTCTTTACTTTTTTGCAGTTGCTCACAGCTGTTTTGGTGATCTGTCAAAATGTCGCTGCTGTCTGGTGGGTTTTGGAATAATGACTTCAGCTAATAAGACAATAATGTGCTGTTTGAATGCGGGGCATGGAGAGTTTTGTTTTCTGAGCCAACGTTAGTGTTTAATTCATTACGCTATTCATTGCTATTTGTAACGTTAGTTGTAGTTTGCACTCTCACCGTCATTTATGGCCTTACTGGTCTAGAAATGTCTCTGTCTTAAACGAAGCGCCTGGTAGAAGATCAACTGTTTGCAATATGTTAAGTTTAAGGTCAACAACTGTTTTCTGTTCAAAGCTGGAGTATCGTGAGGGTTGTACTTCTGAGAAACATAGTGTTCAGTGAAATTAAACAAAGTCTTAGATTAATTTAAGTAGCGTTACCGACAGAAGGTTTTTCAATCACTTTAGAGAAGTGTGGTCCCTCCCTAGATGACATGAAAATATTAAAAAAAAAAAGTGGTACTGCTGATTAATATCAGAGGAGCAGTTACAACCAAAGTTGTAATTCAAAACAAGTTGTAGTTTTGGGAGCCAGAGTGTCTTTTAATCTGTGTCCCTTCCAGGTCAAAGGTCAGGATCTATTGTCCCACAGGGCTCTGTGAGTGAGTTTCCTCTGGTTTCCCACACTCTGTCCTTTCACTGCTTTCACTGGAGGAACAATAGAAGTGTGCCTCATTATGCATCACATTAGATACAATATCTGACCTCTTTAAAAAGGAAAAGATAACTATAAATTGTTTACATTAAAACACCTGAAACTGACAGTTATACCAAAATAATGGTGCAGAAAATGTATCTGGATTTAGTTTGATGACTTGACTTACTCCATTTGAATAGTGGCAAACGGTGATAATCCATTCTTCTGCATCAGAAATCTTAATTTAAGGGTCAAACATGTGCTTAGTTTAACACTACAAACAGATTTGTTCTGGATAAACATTTACTGTGTGAGCTGAATTGTTTATTGATTTGTCAACTGAAGGTAGGAACGATGATATGGAGACCTCTATCAGTTAAGATTAAATTATATACAGTGTCCATAGAAAATCTCTTTTCATCATAATAAAGAGGGCAACCATGACACTCAATGACACAAGAACACAACGTTTTCAGCTGTTATTATTTGTTTATTCAACAAGGCACAATGAGCCACATAAAGTATATGAAAGCTCCAACTCGAGGTGATGATGCATCACAACAACAACATGTAGATTTCTACAAGACACACTGTACTCAGAGAGAATAAAGGAGACAACTGTCTTTATGAAAGACAAACAATATTTGAGGACACAGTACTCATTGTATTTTAAAATAATTTTCCAAATGGATTGAAACATTTTCACTGATTTAACAACATAAAAAAACAGTAAAACTGACCTTACAACAGGTCACATCATTAACAACAACTGAATTCAGTTGATTCTAAAATTGACATTGTCACTATAAAACTGTGACAGTGTGACATTAAACAAACCTTTACAGTAAAAGGATAAACACATTGATCTTTAAACAGATCATTATTCAATAATCACATAAAGTGAGAGAAAGTCCATCATGACAAAATGTCCATAAAAAGAACAGTTGAGATTTATGATCAACTCAAAATCATCAATACCTATCAAGAGGTAATAAATATCTCCATGCACTATGTTGTACCAACACATGACGTGCAGTGAGACATAAAAGTATCACAGGAAAATTGTGACATTAAGCAAAACTTTAGAAAAAGTAGAAACATTTGGATCTGACAACAGATCAGTTTTGATTAATCAGAGAGATTAAAGTCCATTATGACAAGATGTGCATAAAGAGGACATTTAAATAGTTGATCACTATGATCAATAACAATCAGAGGATAACAGATGTTACCACAGTATTATATACTACCAATACATGAAGTACTGTGAGATATAATAATCATTGCTGATGCAATCAGATTTGGTTCATGCAACATGCATGACAAGATGTTGTCTTTCTGAACTTGAAAGATATCGTTGCTGTCATTTCCTCAGGAAATGTGATGTTGAAGAAAGAAAACACAGAAAATACAAAGAGAAGAAGAAGTTGATGAAATGTCTGAATTCAGAGGAATTCATTTCCAGTAATCTTTGACCAATGTGGTCATCTCAGTTGGTGTGGTAGTAGCTCCAGTCTGTAGGTGTCTACCACGGCCTCCAGAGGGCGCTGTTGACCAGACTCTGGTCTTTGGTGATGCTGGTCTGGACTGTGGAGCTCAGAGGAGAGAAGTCAGCCTCTCTCAGGTTGTTATCAGAGGAGGACTGCAGCTTGTTGAAGTGCTTCAGCAGTCTTCTCTGCTGTTGATGCTGCTGCTGCAGTCGTCTCAGGACACAAACTGTCATCTCCAGGATGTCTGCTTTCTCCAGCTTGGAGTCTGGCTGCTGTTTGAGGAACTCTGGACCCAGGAGAGACTTGAGCTGCTCAATGCTGCTGTTGATTCGCTCTCTGCGTAACTTCTCCACCAGAGGCTTTCTGAGCTGCAGAAGGAAGATCAGAGTCATTAATAAACTGATTGTGGAGTATAGTGTCAGCATGAAGAAAGACAAGGTGTCATTAAGGATATTTAAATCTTCTTGAATCTTCAGTTTACCTTGTGGGTCAGAGTCAGATGCTCCTGAGAACTGGTCATTGCTGCAGTGATTGTAGGTGCCATGTCTGGATGTCTGTGCTGTAGAGGTCTCTGTAGAGAGAATCTGGTCTCTGCTGGCTTCATCCCTCCTATTTATAGTCCCACATCTCCATATGAATGTGTGGGTCTTGGTCTGGCTGGAGTTTCTCACAGTCTCAGCCAATCAGAGAGCTCGGTGAGACAATCGGGGACACAGCACACTTCATGCTGTTATATCCTGGGGGACAATGGTTAGATCTCAGGGGAACAGGTGGAGGACTGGGGGGGTGATGGAGAGAGACTCCCAGAGCTCTGTGTGAATCTGGGAAAGTGGTGACCCTGTAGAGAGAGCAGATCTGCTGCCTGATGCTGGATCAATGACTCTGACTGAGCACACGCTCAGCATCCCTTCACACATGTGGGACACTGACTATTAATTTCTTCTTGGTTAAAAAGTCCTGTACAACTGACAGACAACAACTAAATGTAATAATCAGTAGAAATAGACTTGTTGGGTCTGAACTCTTTCATTGAGCCATAACATTATCCCATTAGCCATTATTCTCAGTTTTTTTTCTTTATCATTCAGTTAGATCTTATATTTTATATAATCTGATCCTTATCCAAGGATGCTGTCCTCCTGAAGACAAATCTCTCAGGTATTAACAAAGTATGATGCCCATGATATTTTTGAAACTTGAGACCAACAATCATTCTGTTCAGGGCTGCAGCGATACTGGATCGGATATCAAGCTGATACTGACTCAAATAACTGGATCGGGTATCGGTGACAATGGGGCTGATCTCTTTAATTATTATTTGCTGGATTTTGAATTCTTCTTTAAGTTGTGACCAATATGTTGCTGCATTATAATGTGTATATAGCACATATACAGCTGTAATTAAATTTCTTTAAATTTAAAAAATAAAATAAATAATAATTCACTGAATTTATATCAAAATATTTGTTTATTACATTTTGTTCTACAACGGTGGGAAAGTAATATTTATGTCAATCCTTATCTAGCTTTACACATACAGGTACAATCACTTCCACACAGTGGAAGATCCGATACCAGTGTTTGATTAATAAAGTATATACGATACCAGTGTTTGATTAATAAAGTATATACTTTATTAATCAAACACTGGTATCGGATCGGTACTCGGTATCAGATGATACCCAAAGTCCAGGAATCAGTATCAGTATATGGACTGAAAAAGTCAGACTGGTGCATCCCTCATCCTGCTGAGCAGATGTTTCAGTGACTTGTGTCTTGTAGTCAGTGTGGGTAGAAAGTTGGTCTCAGTTTCCCACACTGCCTCCTTGAATGCTGTGGTCACCGACCAACAAAAGGACTTTGAATGGAGCCTTTGTGCCTGATACTGGACGGGTGTTGTAGTAGAAACAGAGCCTGACGTCACCAACCATCTGGAGGGAAACAACACCATTGGTTGGCTCTGACAGTCTGTAAAGTTTGAAATCATGATGACTTTATTATCATGATGGGTCAGCAAAATATTTTTACAAATTACTGAATCAGCTTAAAATCATTTTGACCATCCAGTAATTTTTTTTATCAGCAAGTGGATCCAGATTTGAGCTCTCTAGATGAGGGAGGGACGTTGAGGCAGCTGTTTCCTGAAGTGTGCCAAATCCCTTTGGAGAATAATCTGCTGCTGGTGGGGTTGAGGATGATAATCGTGCTAAACTCTGATCTCCAGAGTTTTCCCACTCTGTCCATTATAAGAAATTAAGCCGTGTGCCTAAATCCATATGGATCTTTTGATTATCTGTTTTTAACACATGGCAGCCTTCAAATTGGTCCATTTATTTTATTTATTATTGTTACATTGTTTTACTCATCCACATTTAATTTCAAAATGTATATAAAGCCTTGATATGCATCGTTTAAAACCAGAGCTGAAATCACATGTATCATTTAGATATTTAAAACGCCTTTATTGTTAATATCAATATACGCTGAGGTCAACATGTGATATTTGGCTGTGATCTTATTCTGGCAGCAAAACATCCACCTGTGTGGAATCAATACCGAACAATGTTTTCTTATCTAGTGACTTGTTTACAGTCATAAAATATCACAATGCTGTCAACCTGAAACAAAGTAAATATTTAACATTTTACATTCCCAATCACAATCTAGTTTTACAAATTTATTGCAGATACTGAAACAACAATTTTGCCTGACAATTTTTATTATGGTATTAAAACGTTGATAAAACTTTCTAGGACTTGAGTCAGATGAGGATTTTTGTTATTTTGGGAGCCAGAGTGTCTTTTAATCTGTGTCCCTTCAGGTCAAAGGTCAGGATCTATTGTCCCACAGGGCTCTGTGAGTGAGTTTCCTCTGGTTTCCCACACTCTGTCCTTTCACTGCTTTCACTGGAGGAACAATAGAAGTGTGCCTCATTATGCATCACATTAGATACAATATCTGACCTCTTTAAAGAGGGGAAATATGAACTTTATTTTTACACTAAAACACCCACAGCTGAAAGATATGCCAAAATAATTGTTCCTCAAAAAATATTTTGAAATGTACATGAACTCATTTGATTTGATGACTTGACTTAATGCAGATCAGCGACCTGATTTCATGAACAATCAGAATGAAACCACATCAAAATTTACTGCACTTATATTTACAGTAAACTGGTATGTGGAGAGGTGGCATGGTGGTGCAGTAGTTACTGCTGTCTCCTCACAGCTCGAGGATTCTGGGTTTGAACCTACTGGGCCTTTTTCTTTCTGACAGACAGGTTGAGTTACCTGGTGACTCTAAACTAGCCATAGGTGTGAATGTTTGTCTGGTCTATGTGTCAGCCCTGTGACTGACTGGAGACCTGTCCAGGGTGTACCGGTCTCTCACAGTCTCAGCTAGGTCTGGCTCCAGCCCCCCCGACCCTCTGAAGCAGGGTGTCAAACTCAATTTCATCCCGGGCCACATCAGCATTATGGTTAACCTTAAACCGCTTGTAATTGTAAGATTATATAAATATATCTACATGTGATTTTATCACAAAGTTCCCTCTGCATTTGATTATTATCAGTTTTAGTAATAATTTAGTTAATGACTAGCTCTGAAAGCAGAAGACTAGGAAAAATATTTTTTTTTTGTGTTCCAGCAGCTGATCTGCTGAGATCATGTGGTAGATGACAGTGGTGTGGCATGCTGAGCTCCATGTCTGGTGTTGAACTGCAGCTGTAAATTGTCTTCATGGGCACTGCCACTGCCTCGTAGCATTGAAGACATACAGGCTTGTCTCCATTAAGCACCCCCGTGTATTTGCTCCCATCTCTCATTAAATTTCCTTCCCTCTGCATCAGCTTTTCTTTTCTTGGACATTTTGGTACTTTTCATATTTTTTTGTACGATCCCATCACTTGGGTACAGCGCTGCTGCAATAAACTGGTGATACTGAGACACTTAAGTGCGCATGTCACAAAATGGAGATGCATTGTGGGACATGTAGTTTGAGGACTCTGTACTTCTGTAAAGCCACATAGAATTGTATGATAAGCATAATATATTCTTTGCAAGCCCTTGTGGGCCACATAAACTGAGATGCAGGGCCTAATTTGGCCTTCAGTTTAACACATGCTCTAAAGGATGAGTGGTTATAGCTGATGGATGGAGGGTATGTTAAGGATAGACTGCAGGGGCCACAATTAATGTTGATATTTGTGATTCAAATTACGGATGATTTAAAATGCTCTCTCAGTCATGTGAGAAAAGAAAACATTTCATCATTATAGCGAGGGTAGGTATAAGGAAAAATAACCCAAAGAACAATTTTCAGCTGTTATTGTTTGTTTATTCAACAAGGCACAATGAGCCACATAAAGTATCAAACTCCAACTAGAGGTGATGATACATCACAACAACAACTTGTAGATTTCTACAAGACACACTATACTCAGAGATAGTAAAGGAACAACTGTCTTTATGAAAGACAAACAATATTTGAGGACACAGTACTCATTGTATTTTAAAATAATTTTCCAAATGGATTTAAACATTTTCACTGATTTAACAACATAAAAAACAGTAAAAACGGACCTTCCAACAGGTCACATCATTAACAACAACTGAATTCAGTTGAGTCTAAAATTGACATTGTCACTATAAAACTGTGACAGTGTGACATTAAACAAACCTTTACAGTAAAAGGATAAACACATTGATCTTTAAACAGATCATTTTTCAATAATCACATAAAGTGAGAGAAAGTCCATCATGACAAAATGTCCATAAAAAGAACAGTTTAGATTTCTGATCAACTCAAAATCATCAATACCTATCAAGAGATAATAAATATCTCCATGCACTATGTTGTACCGACACATGACGTGCAGTGAGACATGAAAGTATCACAGGAAAATTGTGACATTAAACAAAACTTTTAGAAAAAGTAGAAACATGTGGATCTGACAACAGATCAGTTTGGATTAATCAGAGAGATTAAAGTCATTATGACAAGATGTGCTAAAGAGGACATTTAAATAGTTGATCACTATGATCAATAACAATCAGAAGATAACAGATGTTACCACAGTATTATATACTACCAATACATGAAGTACTGTGAGATATAGTAATCATTGCTGATGCAATCAGATTTGGTTCATGCAACATACATGACAAGATGTCGTCTTTCTGAACTTGAAAAATATCGTTGCTGTCATTTCCTCAGGAAATGTGATGTTGAAGAAAGAAAACACAGAAAATACAAAGAGAAGAAGAAGTTGATGAAATGTCCAAATTCAGAGGAATTCATATCCAGTAATCTTTGACCAATGTGGTCATCTCAGTTGGTGTGGTAGTAGCTCCAGTCTGTAGGTGTCTACCACGGCCTCCAGAGGGCGCTGTTGACCGGACTCTGGTCTTTGGTGATGCTGGTCTGGACTGTGGAGCTCAGAGGAGAGAAGTCAGCCTCTCTCAGGTTGTTATCAGAGGAGGACTGCAGCTTGTTGAAGTGCTTCAGCAGTCTTCTCTGCTGTTGATGCTGCTGCTGCAGTCGTCTCAGGACACAAACTGTCATCTCCCCAGGATGTCTGCTTTCTCCAGCTTGGACTCTGGCTGCTGTTTGAGGAACTCGGGACCCAGGAGAGACTTGAGCTGCTCAATGCTGCTGTTGATTCGCTCTCTGCGTAACTTCTCCACCAGAGGCTTTCTGAGCTGCAGAAGGAAGATCAGAGTCATTAATAAACTGATTGTGGAGTATAGTGTCAGCATGAAGAAAGACAAGGTGTCATTAAGGATATTTAAATCTTCTTGAATCTTCAGTTTACCTTGTGGGTCAGAGTCAGATACTCCTGAGAACTGGTCATTGCTGCAGTGATTGTAGGTGCCATGTCTGGATGTCTGTGCTGTAGAGGTCTCTGTAGAGAGAATCTGGTCTCTGCTGGCTTCATCCCTCCTATTTATAGTCCCACATCTCCATATGAATGTGTGGGTCTTGGTCTGGCTGGAGTTTCTCACAGTCTCAGCCAATCAGAGAGCTCGATGAGACAATAGGCGATGCAGCACACTTCATGCTGTTATATCCTGGGGGACAATGACTAGATCTCAGGGGAACAGGTGGAGGACTGGGGGGGTGATGGAGAGAGACTCTGTGAATCTGGGAGAGTGGTGACCCTGTAGAGAGAGCAGATCTGCTGCCTGATGCTGGATCAATGACTCTGACTGTGCACACGCTCAGCATCCCTTCACACACGTTTGGGTACATTTACAGTGTAATATATGAACTACATTTAATAAATAGAAAATTTCCGAGCACTTTATTTGAATTAAATGCTATTAATGTAGCAGGTGAAATCCCTCTAATTTTGATTGACAGATTAGTTAGACATTTCATTTAATTGTTTTACTTATTCTTTTATATTTTGCTTCATTAAAACACATCATTTTGTAAAACAGTATTATAGATGTTATAAACCAGTGAGCTGCTCATTCACAGCACTTGAAATCAAGTCAACACCATAAAGATGCAGCTGTCCAGATGTAGCAGAGTCTTGTGACACGTGCCTTGTAGTCGGTGTAGGGAACACGTTGAGCTCAGTTTCCCACACTGACTCCCTGTATGGTCTGGTCAATGAACCACAACGACACGTCTGTGACAGATGCTGGCTGCGTGTTGCTATAGAAACACAATGTGACATCATCAGCCATCTGGAGGGAAAGGACACCATTGGCTGTTTCTGAGTCTGTCTAAAAGTTGAAATGTTGTTAATAATCAGTAAAATTATTTGTCATCTCCTATTTTCAGTTTCCAATCATTGTCATCCATTTTGAACCTCCAGTAATAATCAGGCCTCTTTACTGACCATGAACTGGATCAGGACTTCAGGTCTACACATGGAGGTGGGAGGTTTCGGGGAGGCAGCTGTTTCCTGAAGTGTGCCAACTCCCTTTGGACAATTGCTGGGCTGCTGGTGGGATGGATGTCATTCACATTGAACTCTGCCCTCCAGAGCTTTCCCACACTCCGTCTATTAGCAGAAAAGAGGCATGTGTCCCTCTACAAATGGACCGTTTAGGGTCCTGTGCACAAGTGGTGTGTGTTGAAGGTGGAGCCCCTAAAACACATTATTTCCCATTAAATAGAATAGGTGGTACATAGCATTAAGTTAAAGTAAGGTAATTTCTGAAGTTTTCACAGAGTGAAATTTGGATGTTGAAAAACATAAACAGCAAGTTGCCTCAAACATCTCAAAGATTTGAGAAAATTGAATTAATGTGAGAAAAACCCATCTGACCACACAAGTTTAAAGATTTTTAAAAATGAAGTAATATTAAAGATAAAAACAAAAAACTATGAGACTTTGTCAATGAAAAATGTGAAGCTATTTGTGTTTCAAAAATAAATAAATAAATATTGAGACAAACACAGATTAATGCTTCCAACATTCACACAATTAACCAAATCGTCAGGTTAACTTACAGAATAACTGACAGAAACCTTTTCAAACACCATGCTGAATATATTGGCTCTCTCCAGATGAAATATAAAAATACAAAAAAACAAAGTGTTTATGCTGATTTATATGAGATACACAGTTACATCCAAAGAAGAAGAACCAGAGTGTCTTTTAATCTGTGTCCCTTCAGGTCAAAGGTCAGGATCTATTGTCCCACAGGGCTCTGTGAGTGAGTTTCCCCTCTGGTTTCCCACACTCTGTCCTTTCACTGCTTTCACTGGAGGAACAATAGAAGTGTGCCCTCATTATGCATCACATTAGATGTAATATCTGACCTCTTTAAAGAGGGAAATGATAACTTTAAATTGTTTACATTAAAACACCTGAATCTGACAGTTATACCAAAATAATGGTGCAGAAAATGTGTCTGGATTTAGTTTGATTACTTGACTTACTCCATTTGAATAGTGGCAAAACACTGATCATCAATCTTCATCAGAAATCTTAATTTAAGGACAAACAAACTAAAAAAAAAAAAAAATAGATTTGTTCTGGATAAACATTTACGTGTGAACTGAATTGTTTCTTGATTTGTCAACTGAAGGTAGGAACGATGATGGAGACTCTATCAGTTAAGATTAAATGAAATTAAATATAGAAAATCTCTTTCCATCATAATAAAGAGGGCAACCATGACACTCAATGACATGAGAACGCAACATTTTCAGC
>CAMQGK010000263.1:2905000-3169363 GCA_947000775.1 Pterois miles | reverse complement strand
TGTAACACATTCAATGTGACACGCATGCTAAAGCTCATGTCACTTACTGCTATATGGCTAGATCAGAAGATTTAGTTTCGCTCAGGGAGGATGACGGTAATGAGGACAACGGTTTATAAAGGAAAATGTAACAAAAATATGTTTATTGGCTGTAATGCCATCTATGAAACAAAAACAACAGGAAAAAAGAAAAAGATCAGCTATGGCTGACTATTATGTACTTGGTAGGAATTCAAAAACAGGTATCACAATTACTCATCACTAAATAATACAAATAACAATTTCAGTTATAATTAAACAAAACAGATTCACAGTAAATAAATATAATACTTAAGGTGTGAAGAACTTAGAAAAAATGATAACTAAATAAGTCCAAAATAGTCAATTTGTCCAACAGTCAAAGTCAAATACGTCCAAAGTCGATATGTATCAATTTTCTACCCGGGTAGTGTGATGTCTGTTATCTCTTATCTGATTGATCCGAATTGCAGTGTTCTCTCCTGGTGCTCTTTGAAGGCTTTCTCCTCGTTGCATCCTCCACGCATGTAACTTGGGTCCTAGCTCCTCTTCTCACTTGTCCAGGCTTAGCTCGCCATCGAAATCCATCATACACAATGATGAGGAAAAAAAAAAAAACCAACCGGAGTTTTCCTTCGACACAACAAAAAAATGAACGGAGACGTTCACAGCTCAAAAATACAGCTCTTCTCGATGCGGATGCTTGTCCGAATTAATGTCTTGCAAAAGACATCAGTTTTATGCACTTTTATTTAGTTGTAAAACTTGTTGCTTCTTCTCTTGCTGTGGACTGTCTGCGCGCATCGGCATGAGTGAAAAAAAAGGAAGAGGAAAAAAAAACAAGGAAGTAAAATAACCTATGAGATCTCGCGAGACTGCGAGTGACTGTGTGTGGTTGATGAGCCCTCTGCTGATGAAAATAAAGTACTACAACATAATACAACAAACTGAACTGGTATAGTTTTGGAAATGACTCTGTTTGTGTGTAACTACAGGGTGTTACATCCTCCCCTACTGAATCAGCGTGCGTCCCTGCATGCTTAACTCTACACATGTAACATCTGACCAACCTCTGGTGCAGAAGTAAAGTCAAAAGCTTGCATGACGGCTTGGTCTAAACTATTCAGAATAGAGTGCATAACAAAAGCTAAAGGGTTTCCTAGTGTTCTGTATGTCAGTCTTTCAGGCTCAGTTCTTTGTCTTGTTGACCTTCTGACCTCTGAATCTCCAGTTTCCTCCTGAGTAGGATTTTCTTCACTTGTACTCAACTTATTTCCTTCATTTTCCTCTTTCCTGGATTCATCTCTCATCATCAAGTAAGTTCTGTCCTCATCCCTTTCCTCTTCGACATTTCCATTATTGATCTCCTGTGCGTTTTCTTCCACAGATTCATTTCGGACTGATTCACTTTTGACTCCTGGATTACCCTCAACAACAGGTAAGTTTTTTTCAACAGGTAGGTTTTCCTCTTCTTCCTCAGGAGTATTTGCTTCCTGGTTTCCCACGGGATGAAACACAGCAGCCTCTGGGTTTAGATTTGAACCTTCAGAGCTCAGTTCGTCTTGGTCATTCAGTTCAGTCAAATCAACTCTTGAATAAGGGATTTCATGGACAATGGTTACTGTTGGAAATGTAACATTTTTAGCAGTTGATGGGTAGTAGTAATCTACTTCCTCTTCGATTTCCTGTGACAATTCTGGTACAGCGGCCTCTTGAGGTACTTCACTTGCTGGAGGAGTTGGAGCTTTACTCCTCTTTTCTTTTTCTTGCCTCAACTCATCTTGGACAGAGGAAGCTAGAAATCCACAGGGCAGCAACAAGTCCCTGTGAAGTGTCCTCTCTGGACCCTCAGAGTCCACTGGAGCGACAACATAGACTGGTGAACCATCGATATGTTTTTTCACTTTATAGACTGTACTACTCCATCTGTCTGCTATCTTGTGTTTTCCTCTGAAAGCGACATTTTTGACAAGAACATGGTCACCTTCTTCAAGGATGGACTCCCTGACTTTGAGATCATATCGCTGCTTGTTACGCTGAGCAGTTTTTTCACTGTGTTCAATGGCAAGCTTGTAATTTTCTTGCAGATTTTCCCTCAGTTTTTTCACATAACCTGCATGAGTGATTTTCTTGTGTCCTTCTGGCTTAAGTCCAAATACCACGTCAATGGGGAGGTTTGGCTGTCTCCCAAACATCAACTGGTAAGGAGAAAAGCCAGTGGTGTCATTTCTAGTTGCGTTGTATGCGTGAACTAGAGGCTGTACATGATCACGCCAGTTGACTTTGTCCTCTTCTTGGAGAGTTCCCAACATCCCCAGGAGTGTCCTGTTGAACCTCTCAACGGGATTACCACGAGGGTGATAAGGTGTTGTCCTTGTTTTCTTTATGTGCAACAGCTGACAAAGGTCTTTGATAAGAGCAGACTCAAAATCGCGACCTTGGTCACTGTGCAGACGTTCAGGTAATCCATAGTGAACAAAGAAACTGTTCCACAAAGCCTTGGCCACTGTCTTGGCTCTTTGATCTGTTGTGGGAACCGCAACGGCGTACTTTGTGAAGTGGTCTGTTATGACCAAGATGTTCTTTGTCCCACGTCCATCAGGTTCCAAAGACAAGTAGTCCATGCATACAAGTTGAAGTGGTCGACTTGTTTGGATGTTTACAAGACGAGCAGTTTTCTCAGCCTTGGCTTTGCGACGTACACATCTTTCACAAGTTCTGACTTTCCTTTCAACATCCATAAACATTCTTGGCCAATAGAAACGTGTTCGGACCAAGTCCAATGTCCTGTCCATTCCCATATGACCGATTGAGTCATGGAGACCTTCGAGTGCCATGTCTCGGAATTTTGAGGGTAGAACTAACTGAAAGAAAGGCTCACCCTGGTTCATGCGTTTCCTGTACAAGACACCATTGTCTAGAACAAGTTTATCAAACACTCGAAGCATAAGTTGAACTTCTCGATCCTCTCGTTGCCGAATTCGGTAAGAGAGATGTTTCCCCATGTTAACAATGTCAATGACTCTACTGATGTTAGGATCGTTTCTTTGTTCTGCAGCCCAATCCTGCTGTGACATCTGAGGTAGGGTGCTGGATCCAGGCAGCAGATCAGCCTGAGAAAATGCAGCTGGAATAGCATTGCCATCAATGGCAAGACACTCTACTGAGGCAGGTGAGTGACTGCTCTCTTCATCATCTGGAGACCAATAGAGTTCGTGTCTTTCACAGATAGCTTTGAAAGCCTCTTTAGGGAAACTGGCTTCATCCACAAACTTTGAAATAAACTGTTTCACTCTGTCGTCTTCGACTTGAGCGCTTTGGTCAAATTCAGCTTGATTATGAGGACGTCTGGATAAGCCGTCTGCATCAGCATTTCTCTTGCCAGCTCTATACTGTATACTGAAGTTGAAATTAGACAAGGCAGCGAGCCACCTGTGTCCTGCTGCGTCGAGCTTAGCTGATGTCAAAACATAGGTCAAAGGATTGTTATCCGTCAGGACTGTGAACTCTGCACCATAGAGGAAATCGAAAAATTTATCAGTAACAGCCCATTTCAGTGCCAGAAATTCAAGTTTGTGAGTGGGGTAACGCCGCTCGCAGTTAGACAAACCTCGACTCGCGTAGGCAATTACTCTCATCTCACCGTCTTGCTCCTGATATAGAGCTGCTCCGAGCCCATGCAGGCTGGCGTCAGTGTGCAACACGTATGGCTTGCTGGAGTCAGCGAAAGCAAGGACTGGAGCAGTCGTCAACTTTCGGATGAGTGTTTTGAATGCATTTTCACAGTCTGAGGTCCATCGCTCATTGAAGGGTTGTTTCAAGTCAGAGTTTGTGAAGAACTTTGAACTTTTGGACTTTTTCCGAAGCGGAATGTAACCAGCGGTTAAGGCGTTTAAAGGTTTCGCAATTTTTGCATAATCCTTTACAAACCTTCTGTAATATCCTGTAAATCCTAAGAAGGATTTCAACTCGCTGATGTTGGTTGGGCGTGGCCAGGTTGTCAGAGGGGTAATCTTCCCTGGGTCTGTCTCTACTCCATTTTCAGAGACTACATGACCTAGATATTTGACTGACTTTTGGAAGAAATGACACTTTCCAGGGGATAACTTGAGACCGAATTCCTTCAACCTATTCAAGACGTGCATGAGGCGGCGTTCATGTTCCTCAAGAGTGTCAGCGAACACAATGAGGTCGTCAAGAAACACTAAAACTTCCTTAAGGTTGAGAGAGCCCATGCATTTCTCCATAATGCGCTGGAAAGTTGAGGGGGCATTTGTGACTCCTTGAGGCATCCTGTTAAATTCCCAGAATCCCATAGGTGTAACGAAAGCCGTCTTGTGTTTGTCCTCTTCATCTACCTCCACTTGATAGTAGCCTGATTTCAAGTCCATGACAGAAAACCATTTGGACCCTGTGAGTGCAGCAAAGGTTTCCTCAATGTTGGGTAGTGCGTATGCATCCTTTATGGTCTGAATGTTTAACTTTCGGTAGTCCACACACAAGCGGATGGCACCATTCTTTTTCTTCACGACAACTATCGGTGAGGCAAAGGGCTTTCTGATGCTCTTATAATGCCAGCATCCAAAAGTTCTTTGAGATGAAGTCGCACAGCTTCATAATCGGATGGGTGAATGGGCCTCGCTCTCTGCTTGAAGGGTGTTGGATCAGAGAGACGAATTTTGTGTTTGACTGCAGTGGTATGACCATAGTCAAGGTCACCTCTTGCAAAAACTTCAGGAATAGAGTTTAGTGTTTTTGTGATCCGCTCTTTCCATTCCTTTGAGAGTGGAGAATCAGCAAAGTCAAAAGTTATGGTGTCAGTGCGGTTTGTGTTATCCATAGTTGCTCCAGGGGTACTGTTGGGGGGTTGTGGCACCTGATTTTCTTCAGCTTTGTCTGGTGAGGTGGATAGAGGAGAGAGAGAGTGGGGGATGGAAATCTCTGCAATGCTACGACTCGAGGGAACTGTTATGTTGTGTGCCGTCTCATTTTTAAGCAGAATGGGGACTTTGAAACATGTTTGCTGAGGGCTTGACATGACATAACTACAAAAAGACACCCCTCCGGGTAACCTAGAATGAGGGGATGGCTCTACTAAGAGCGAACCTCTCTTGTTGGTAGGTACCCCTCGTACATACCCACTCAAAACCCTCTTTTCCCCAGCTGGAATCACAACAGCCTTCTTGCACTGCAACTTTACCCTCCTCACCTTGTCATTGTCTTGTGTGATCTGGCATGTGCTGAAAATATCCCGAATCAGGGGAATGTTAGTGCCTAAAAGAGCGGGACACTCTGCATTGGACCTACAATCAGGGACTACAAGTGCTAACGTGCTAACAAACTCAGTTTTACCTGTGATGTTTTCTGGAAACTGTATGCTAACCTCTACATAACCCAGGTAGGGTACATTTTGACCTCCTGCTCCCTCCACTTCAAGGATGTCTCTAAGGGGCAGAATTGGTAGAGAAGACAGGTAAGTATCATGAAATGACTTGGAAATGGTTGTAACCTGTGAACCAGAGTCAAGGATTGCTTGGCACTGTTCATCTTCAATGTTAACAACAGCAACTGATCTTGGGCCTACTAAACCATTAAGAACTTCATCCTCAGAGGTTTGTATGGTTTTACATTTAACTCTTTTTTTCATTGTGTTTTATCTTGGGACTCTCATCCCTCTCTTTGGCTCCAGTACGTCCCATTACTGGGAGCCCTTCCAGTTTAAAGGTAAGTTTTGTTTTGCTTTCCACTCATCTTGTCTAGCTTTTAATTCCTTGTATTTTCTGTCCACAGCAGCTTTGTTGATTGGGTTCTCACAAACTTTGGCTATGTGGCCATCTTCCCCACATCTGAAACAGAACCAGGCTCTAGGCTGAGGTTTGGGTGTTACCCGATGAGTTTGTGCCTCGGCTCTTGATGTGGGCAGATTTGGTTTGTCCATCGACATTGTTTCACTTTTCCTCTGTTTCTTAGGTTTCTTGGTGCTGAGTTGCAGTTTCAATTCAGCAAGCTGCTGCTTTAAACTTTCTGTCTCAGAGATGTATGCTTGAAGAACACTCGGACTTGGATCACTATAAAGAGAAATGTCAGGTACAGAATGCACATTTGCAGTGACTTTTGGTTTTGAAGTTCCAAAGTGGCGGTGCATTCTATCCAACTTTGTTGCTCTTCTATCCTCTTCTGTTCGTAGCTGTAAGAGTAGCTCTGCAAAGTCAAGGTGTTGCTCATGCTTCAGTTCTAACTGCAAGATTAGATTGTGGTCCCAACAGCCACGTTTGAATTGTTTCAGCAGGTGTTGACTTGCTGATGACTGACTGACACCGTTTCTCTTTATAGCAGTGCTGAGAAGCACCTGAAGCCTCTGTAAATACTCTGAAGCTTTTTCACCAGAGTCTTGGTGAGTGTTCAAAAACCTTGCAAAGATTTCATCACCATCCTCCACCAGACCATAAGCAGAGTCCAACAACTTCACATATTCTCTAGGATGAGCAGAGGAACCCAGTTGTCTGACAACATTGGAGGCTGGAGGTAGTAGACTCTCCAGAATTTTTCTACGCTGGACATCCACAGAAGCTCCTTCTTGGAACATCAGTTCTACATGGAGGCACCATGTTTCAAAATCAGTTTCTCCAGAAGGCTTTGGCACTCTGCCTGAGAAAGGGCGTAACCACTTGGATGCGCTCTGAGATGTGGAAGGGTCATTTTTGATTACATGCTCAACTACAATGCGCTGTACATCAGGTGGGTTTAAATCGTCATCTTCCAGATCCAGAGTTTTAACTTGTTTCATCTTTTTACGTACCACAGGTGGAGTGACTTCTTCATCTGTTTTGATGTCAAGTTGAGAGGTGCTGGGTTTCGAGAGGTCAACCTTCTTGGCCTTTGTTTTTCGTATGAGGGGTGTAGTGCTGTGTTCAGAGCGACCACTATCATCAGAAGATTCACTACCACTGTGTAAAGCTGAGCTAATAGTATGTGTGAGTGCATCAATACTATACTTCTGTTCAGTATCCATGTTTGTTTTATCTCTACACTAGAAAAACGATATGAAATAAAAGTAGTGAGAAAAAGTAAAATGTCTACCAAAAAAATGTATTAAAACCGTGTCCGTCTATTACTCCTATCCTCCTGGCTAGCTCGCCACTTAATGGTGATGTAACACATTCAATGTGACACGCATGCTAAAGCTCATGTCACTTACTGCTATATGGCTAGATCAGAAGATTTAGTTTCGCTCAGGGAGGATGACGGTAATGAGGACAACGGTTTATAAAGGAAAATGTAACAAAAATATGTTTATTGGCTGTAATGCCATCTATGAAACAAAAACAACAGGAAAAAAGGAAAAAGATCAGCTATGGCTGACTATTATGTACTTGGTAGGAATTCAAAAACAGGTATCACAATTACTCATCACTAAATAATACAAATAACAATTTCAGTTATAATTAAACAAAACAGATTCACAGTAAATAAATATAATACTTAAGGTGTGAAGAACTTAGAAAAAAATGATAACTAAATAAGTCCAAAATAGTCAATTTGTCCAACAGTCAAAGTCAAATACGTCCAAAGTCGATATGTATCAATTTTCTACCCGGGTAGTGTGATGTCTGTTATCTCTTATCTGATTGATCCGAATTGCAGTGTTCTCTCCTGGTGCTCTTTGAAGGCTTTCTCCTCGTTGCATCCTCCACGCATGTAACTTGGGTCCTAGCTCCTCTTCTCACTTGTCCAGGCTTAGCTCGCCATCGAAATCCATCATACACAATGATGAGGAAAAAAAAAAAAAACCAACCGGAGTTTTCCTTCGACACAACAAAAAAATGAACGGAGACGTTCACAGCTCAAAAATACAGCTCTTCTCGATGCGGATGCTTGTCCGAATTAATGTCTTGCAAAAGACATCAGTTTTATGCACTTTTATTTAGTTGTAAAACTTGTTGCTTCTTCTCTTGCTGTGGACTGTCTGCGCGCATCGGCATGAGTGAAAAAAAAAAGAAGAGGAAAAAAAAACAAGGAAGTAAAATAACCTATGAGATCTCGCGAGACTGCGAGTGACTGTGTGTGGTTGATGAGCCCTCTGCTGATGAAAATAAAGTACTACAACATAATACAACAAACTGAACTGGTATAGTTTTGGAAATGACTCTGTTTGTGTGTAACTACAGGGTGTTACACTTTAAAATCCTCTCACATATCTACTCTTGCTGTTGATTTCTTATAAATAGACTCAGTTTCTTATAAATAGACATACAGCTTCACAATGACAATTAAAAACATAATCAGGACACTGATCAGTAGACTTTCTTATGAAGATGAAAATAAAGAGGCAGAAAAGTTCAAGAAGGATTTTTGACTTGATACAAAACAGATGAAACACAAAAATGTCTGCGATATTTTGTACATTTCGTTTTTCGTCTGTTCGGTATTATATACAGCTAAACCTGAAATAGCTTCAAGGATCTCCGTCTGACTCAGTACACATTTTACATCATCTCATGAGAAAAATACAAAAAAAGAGGTGAAGACTCCAAAGTGTAAAACTAACATTTCTTCCTCTGCAAAGTAGACACATGCATCATAACTCCCAGGCCTGCTGGTCTTCCCCGGTGCAACACTGGAGCAGCGATTTACCGAACTGTTTACTCTGTCAACTATTTGCAATTCAGTCCAGACATTTAAACCCTCTACAGCTCATCCCTCCCGCTGCTGCCTCCAAGTTTAGAGATCTGGGGCCGTTTGTCAGCTTTGAAAAACAACCGATCTGTGCAGCAGTTCAGTGGGAAGCTTTAGTTCGGACTCTTCCACTTGAGGAAAATGAACACATAAAAAGTAAATCTTATCAAAAATGGCATGGAGTTAAAGGAGAGTACCTCTGAAATACCAAACTCAAATAGGTTTTACACTGGATTTATGTTTTTTTAATGTTCACAACTCTAGTCTCCTTTACATGTAGATGGGATTAATATTACACCAAAGCTCAGCTCTGCAGGGATTGAATTGCAAAATATCAGTTTTATGTATCACGCTGTAGGCATGGAGCGGAGATTAGGTGAGTCTGCTATGGTGGAGATATTTATGAACAAAATCAGTTGGGTTTAGGGATTATGTAAGACACCAACCATAACCCACATCATCCCTGGTTTAAGTCTGACTGGGGACCTTTATTACATCTCTCTCCGTCCTTTCCTGTCATCGCTCTAGTGGCGCTATTATGTTGGTAACATTTTAATTCACAACAGAGCGATGATGAACGACAAAATCTGCACGTTCCAGCTGACTGCAATATCCCCGAAAAAGATATCGCCTTCCGCTTTTAATCAATGTGTTTGACCTCTTGAGAGCTGTAATTATTCGCTTTGTTGCCAAGAGTCAGACGAGACGATCAATACCACTCTCATGTCTGTTCGCTAAAGCTGCATTCATTTCATATCCTTCAGATGTAATTGTGGGGTTGGGAATATCTTACAGTGATGGTAACTCACTTGATGCAAACAACCACAGCAGTGTCAACAAATGGCAAGATGACTATAGTTACATCTAACTTAAATCTAATATTACCATTAATACAATCAATTCAGTACATTTTGGTTTGGTTGTATCTGCTTCTCGCTCTAAACACATACACACAGTAGCTAATTTAGGTTAAATGGTGGAACTACACGTCTAACAAGGCTTAGCAGTCAATACCAATACCAGCAAAATTACATGATGCTCAAAACCAATTTGAAACCACTGTAAAAAACAAAAGTGAGCAATAAATCCCCTGTATTTAAACATATACTCCTTTATTAGCATTTGCATACAGTTTGTTGTTCCATAATTCCCTCTTTATTATTTATTTCATATTGCTGTGAAAAAAAATCTCTTTCAAACAACTGGATTTATTTAAGTTTCTCACCAGAAACTACATTTTACAAGATTACATTTGAACACATCATGATAATGCTATAATTAACTTTAACCTAATTTGCCCAATAATCAGTTTTACTAAATAGAGCCTGAATATCATCATAATGGAAATCAGTGGCACCTAGCGTTGATGTCGGCTCCGTACAGGCGCCGTTAGTCTTGAGATTTTATGAATTATGGCATTGACTTGGTACCAAAGTAACCATCCATCCATCTGGAATAATGTCCCAAGTTTGGATAACGGGAGTTTTTTCTGATGTTCCCGTGCGTAACTGCAACAGCAATATAGCTGGAGGCTAGAGGATGTTAGATTAGCTTAGCATAGAGACTGGAGGCTAGGGGAAACAGATAGCATGAAAGTGCAAAAACTCAGCAACCACGTATTTTACTTTGTTTCATACATTCGCAAATACTCACTGTACTGTGATAGGCCTGTTTTTGTTCTTTGAGGAGAGCCCGGCTATAACCGTATTCACTGCTTCATGCGACGCTAAGCTAATTGTCTCCCGGCTACAGCGTTGGAGACGCTGTTGGAGACATTACTATGAAAGTCGCTCAGTGGCGCATGAAGCCAAAATGGCTCCACTTCTGCCACCCCACTTCACATATGCATGGCTGATATGTGAAGTAGCATCCGCTCGGTCACATGACTCGATAACGGCGTCCCAACGTCACAGCTTGTGCTGTCGTCATGGTCTGGGTCTCTATAGACATAACAAGAGGAAGGACATAACCCTGGATTCAGCTATTAGTGTGTTTTACAACTTCAAACATACCTCAAACATAATTATCTGCTGAGTTACAGACGTCTCTTTCTCAATGTAAGTCTATGATAAAAAGTCTTTTGGGCCCATTGACACCACACGATGGACACAGAAGTTGAAGTTCCTCCGTTTGGCCTCTACGAACGTTGGGATTGGTGCTCTGAGTAGCTCTGTATTCGGTACACAAACACGAGAATGGTATCAATATTCTCATCTAACTCTCAGGAAGAAAGCAAATAATTTCCCAAAATGTCGACTCCTTCAACATGCGCTCTGCCTTGAATATCAGAAAAATAGAAAGACTGTCAGCGACTGTCACAGATTCATGAAGTATAAATATAGTGCTGCAGTTCTCCACAGCAGCCGTCCCAGAGGAGATATACTGTTTATATTGAAAGCATGCAATGTAATGCGCTATTTATGAATGTTCATGTCAAATTTATTGCAGCTATATTTTAGAACAGGGATATGTGCATTCGCATGAGTGTGCAGAATCCACGCCGGGCCTGTGTGTGAGTGTCGCCGAGTGTGTTTTCTCTCCAGATGGTGCGTAAGCCCGTGTAGCTCCCACACTCATCGACGCAAGCTGGAATTATGCAGACGCGCTTAAATTCTGCAAACAACCCTTAATTCTTAATTTAGATATTAATTAGTTTCGCTGATACTTGGCAAAGCCCTGTGATTTCCCCCGACACCACGCATGTTTATAACTGGAGCGTCTCCTGCTTCACGCTGCAGAGGAGCATGTAGACGATGTTCAGTAACATGATTGAAACTAGTTCATTACCAGAGACCACAGCAGAGGCCCTGATTCATCAGTGAGGACATACTGTATGGGAAATGTACTTCATGAGATGTCAGTTTTAACGACTGAGACCCTGTAAATTAAACTTCTTTCAGTGAAAGTTGAGGAGCGTAAAACACTGTGGCTTACGTCTGGTTTTTCACATTATAAATGTGACAGTATTCTCTATTAGTAAACTGTTCTAACCCCACTCTTTGGTCCCGTGAATCATCCAGATCTTGACAATATTTTCCTGCGAATGCAAATCGTATTTACTCAAGAGGCACTTTGAAGCATACCGTGCAGCCAGAAATGCTAATATTATTAATGAATGTGTGAAAACAATCAACACAATCACTGTTTATGTCTATGCAGCGACTATAATTTCGATCTCATGCTTACTTGACGTCCATTGTGGTCCATTTCCATTCCTGGATGATATAATTGGCTGCCTCTGTTGCCGTTGGGCTGCGGCTAACAATTATTTTTGATTAATCTATGGAGTATTTTCACACATTTGGCCTGTAAAACTTCAGAAAATAATGAACCATTCCCAAGAGCCTCAGGTGACTTCCTCAGATATTCAATTTACTCTAACAAACAACCAACTCTTACATATAATATTACAATGTAGAAGACAGATTTTGTTGTGGTTTCCTATGATATTTCATCTGCTACTGAAATCCCAAATAACAGAAAGAACATTTACTCCCACTTGCTTTTAGATTCAAGAAGCAAAACAAAGCTGCGTTTGGCTGAGTCACTCGATCATCCCTCTCCATCTCCCTTTGTTTCAAATTTACATCATTTCCTCCTCAGCTTGTCACTTTTACCCCTATGCAACTAACTCCCATGATATTCTTGATATATTTTTAAAGGGGATGTATTATGTTTTTTTCCATTTTCTTTAGTGTGCTATATAGTTTTCTTGTGCATGTAAAAGGTCAGCAAAGTTACAAAGCCCAAAGTCAATGCCAAAGGGAGTTACCCTCTCCCAGAGAGAAACTGCTCCTGAACTGCCCAAAATGCCTTGATTGAAGTCCTGCCTTTTTTTCTGTAACATAGTGATGTCACCAAGTAACACATTTTGCCTGGTGGCTAGTAGGCACGCCCACAAACAAAGCTAGTTAGAGCGGATCTGGAGAGGAGCTGGAGTGGAGCCCGAAGAGTGTGGTTCAGTTGACCAGTCACAACAAGAGTAGGCCAGATGGCCAATCAGAGCAGACTGGGCTTTACGGGGGGTTGAAAGAGCTCAAACAGAGCATTTTTAGACAGAGGTACTGCAGCACAGCCAGTATGAGAAAAATAAAGCATTTTTTGAACATTAAAGTATGTCAACATGTTCGAGTAGAAACCCAAAATACAAGTATGAACCTGAAAATGAGCATACTCTGTCCTCTTTAATGTCCCCTGTCTGTCTCTGCCTTCTTCCTCCCAGTGCACCCCCATCGTCGGCCACGGATTTGTGTTGGACAAGTACAAGTGCCAGTGCAGGAGAGGATTCTACCATCCGAGCCGAGTGGCGCTCAATGGCTTTAAAAGTAGGTTACAAATCCCTCTGTGATATAAAAATACATATTGCAGCGAGCTGTCAGATCACAACTTTGAATTTTTCAAAAGCAAGCTTTTGGGATTTATGAAAAAGTTAAAAAAAAAAAAAAAAAAAAAAAGAAAAACATCTTGTTTTTCAGCTGACAGCCACACATTTTGTTTGAAATTCCTCTTATGTGTTTGAATGGGTATCCCGGGGCCTTCTGAGGTTATGAAACCCTCAAGCTTCAGTCAAAGGATTTCTTATTGTGGAAACGTCTACTACGTTTCTATTCTGAGCTCTAGTGGGAGCCACAGGTGGCTTCTGAATCACAGACTTGTTGGATTATAAGGTGGCTGTGTCGACAGAGAACATGTTGGTGGAATATACTTGAATAAAGGATTAGTCACACTTTAATTGACTGTTGACTAAGCCCCGTAACCCTTAGTTACTGTTACTACGCCCATAAAGCTTTCCGTTCTCACGCGGCACATGATGGCAGGTTTACCATTTGAAATGCTTGGTAATTTTTGAAACAAACCTCTTTGATTTCACCCAGAGGTAAACAAAAGACGTCAGCCATGTATTTTATTGGCTGAAATGACAAATGTCACTATCAGACTTTGTTAGCTAGCTATCATAAGCTAATGCTAAAACTCCAGCTGACATTTTAATGTTTCTAGCTGAATGAGGCAGCAGTGTTAGGTAATTCATCCTGTGTATTATAGTATAATCTTAATGGTAATAATGTTTTTCTTTATTCTCTGATGATGACGATGAAGGCCACCATGCTTGTGTGACACGACCAGAATAAACTGACGACACTGAGATTAGTCAACTTTGTCCTGAAGATCTATGTGTTACCTTGAAACCTTTGGGTATTCAACACTGTAATTAAAATGCCAAATTTGTTCTATCATGTCCCTGAAGGGCTTGGATGCTAAGGCCATCCATCCATCCATCCAGAACCGCTCATCCCATTAGGGGTCACAGGGGGGGGGGGGGGTACATCCTGGACAGTTCGCCAGTCCATCGCAGGGCACATGGAGACAGACAACCATTCACACCTAGATTCAGTTTCAAACCTGTGATCCTCTTGCCGTGAGGTGAGGTGAGGTGCTAACCACTGCGATGAACTGGCGACCTGTCCAGAGTGTAGCCCACCTTCGCCCAATGCCAGGTGGGATCAGCTCCAGGCCCCCGTGACCCCTAATGGGATAAGCGGTCGCAGATGGATGGATGGATTATTTTTTATTCAGATGTGACGGACGCAATGAATATGGGCTGAAAACTTATTATATATTTACACACAAATTGGCCATCACCTCCCCGGATGTTTCTCCTTTCACCCTTGCGATTTCCATGTATATCCCTAACTTTACCTCCCTGCTCGTGCTTTGGTTTTGAATGCCTACATTCTGACACCTTGACTGAAAGCGCTGCAGTGTCCTCGGGCAGAAAGCTTGGCCCTGATGAGTGAGATAATCAAGCAACTGCGGTGGTTTTCATCCCTGACTCCAACAATATAGCACCCCGAGGGGGATGATATGCTAAGCTGGAGCTTTATTGTAATGCAGCGTGATGAGTCTCTTCAGTCTGTGAAGAGACTCATCTTCCAAACCCCGTGCAGACCCCGTCATTAAAAATCACTGCGGCTAAGATTGGGTCGCAGTAGCTGGCAACCCTGATTTACCCCCTGGAGCCCGTCTGCTATTCCTCGCCGTGCATCCCAGAAAAACTGAACAGACTGGAAACAGATTTCGTATTGTTCCCTAGCAACGGGCCAAAAGGACAGATATCAAAGGGGAGAAAGGATGGAGGAAAAAACACAACCTGTAATAACAAATAAATTATTCTTCATGTGCAGTAGAAGCTAATGAAACGTGACATTTGAGTTGAATGTCACAATAGCAAAATCTTATTCCAGCATCTTGTGGTTAGGGTTAACTAAGCTAGACCGTAACCCCACAGAGTATACATGAAAAGACAGAAAACAAGCAACGCAAGTTTACAATTAACTGAAATTGAGAAGATTGTGTAACTGCAGTTGTGTAAAAGAAGCATCAGAACAAAACCACAGCAGCAGCTCGATAGACTAGCTCACTGAGAGGAATACTTTTTGCAATTACAGCCTCTCTGAAAGGCTACTGCTGATAGGTAATGTGACGGAGGTGCTGCCTGCCTGTGACAACTGACCCCAAACAGAGAGATGAGGAATCACGAGTCGAGAAATCACAACTTAATGGGGTTTCTCTTTCTATCTTTCAGGTCTCTCCTTCCATCCTCTCTCCATTCACTGTGACAGTGATTTGACCCTCAAAAGTCCAATCAAACACCGACACACAGACTGTGTGCCCAGTTTTGCAAACCTCTCATAATCACACAGATAGTCAGGGTGCAAACTAATACGAATACATTATTTAGATATGCCCACATCTGAACCGATTCTAAAAATAACCACTTTTTTGCATAAATATTTGGCTGCTGGCTAAAACCTGGTAATCAATATTCATGCATTTGAGATTCAACCGTCTCAAAAGTGCATGTAAAACGGGCCAAGGGAGCTTTTCAGATTTTTGTCAAGAGCTTTGTTATTGAATGCGTTTCTCACTTATTAGTCCACTAACCTCCCACTCTGTCTCCACTATTATGTACCACCCAGACCTTTGACGGTTGCATAGCTTTTTGTTCATCTTTGAAAGTGAGGGTTTCAATATATTATAATATGTTATTTTGTCAGCAGCTAAACTTGGAGGTATATGTATGAGGAGTATTTATTGCAGAATAATGAGGCAGACTAGACAATCTTTGAAGCTGGGCGTACAGTGTACGATTTTAGACCATTTCTGGCCCGCATTTTGACTCGTTTTAGAGTTGGACTAAATTTCAGCTTGTCATTGTTGGCAGCGCAGTGTTCAGAGGGGGACCAAGGACCAATTAACTCCTCCCTACTGGCCGTCGGACAGTCAGATGGATTTCCAGCATGTCAGAAATTTTGGTCAGGCCGTCAGAGACTCTCGCTCTGTTGAAGCAGCCATGAGCCGATTCCCCAACGCCAGTGGCCGTTTTCTACAGTAATCAGAGCGTAGCTATCAAGATAACAACGTAGGGTACCATACCTAGATATATCTAGTAAAACGTAGCTAACTTGCCTCCAAAAAGCCATACTGTCCACGCCTTCCTAGCCACATGAGTCTATATAATGTTAGACATTTTAACAGACAGGATGGCACAGATGTTCAAGGCAGCACATTTCTGCCTTGTTAGCATTGTGACCTGTGCCGACCTCTGCTAGCAATCTAATTTACCTGCCTCAGAGCTTTCAAACAAATCTTTACTGACAACTGTCAACAGCCAGAACAGCCCTCAGAGACCAAACGAGCTGTTTTTTTTTTTAATTTTCTATTTTAGTACAGTGTGACCACTCTGACGGCTGACGATCGAACCTCACAGTGTGATCACATATATCGCGAGCTTTGGCTTCACATTGCAAACAGTCTACTCGTAGAGTACGAATAGGAATTACACAACATTTCTTAAATGGTACAATTTATACCCAGTTTAATACTGCGCTCACTCTACGAGCAACACAGCAACAGGTCGTTCTCAGTCATTTCCAATGGAAACCGGTGACGTGAAGCTACATAGTGATGGCCGACATCTGTCGCTACGTGACGCGCTAGAAATAAAGCTGAGCTGGTCTCTCTCACCCCAATGATGCAACAAATCATATGTTTTTGTTTACATGTCTACAAAATTGCCATTAGCTAGTTCCCAGTGTTATTTAATGACTTAACTTTAATGACATAGCTTAACAGCTTCTAGTATGAACCACCTTATCCGTTACAAATGCGGATACAAATACAGATATCTTTGTGAGATAAACCAATACTTACAACACACTAACAACATCCTGGCATCAACGAAACTCACATTGTGAGCGTCAGAGTGAATGTCAGTGGATGCATGAATACCAGAGAAGATAAACGGCTTAATTGGGATTCACAGAAAAAAAGGCAAAAATCAGTGAGAGGGTGGATCGCAAGTTTTCACGGTCACCTCCTTCCCTTCTTTTTTAAAGCCTTAAACACAGAGAGACTAACTGGAAAAAAAAAACGCTTTGTGTGATTTCATACATCAGTGGACTGCATCATTACTTGATGAATAATGTCTATTATCATGTCTATAAATGTGCCAATTGATTTGTACTTAATTTGTTGAATCATTTCCAGAGTATTTTCTGTACATTCTCTTGCAATCAAGCTCTGCTGAAGCGCTGTACAACTTTAGCACAGTGCTGGCATACTGTATGAGCTCTGGGACTTACAGACGAAGTACATGATTACATGATTTTCAAGAAGAGCTGCATCGTGTGTGTGTGAGTGTGTGTGGTGAAAGAGGATTTGGACAAAAGATTGACTCCAAATCCTGCCACAGCAAACATGTTGCCGAATGAAGAAATTATATTTTCCTTTCTTTACATGTAATTGATTAAATCCACAACACATCTATGTTAATGTAAACACTCACAAATGAGACGTTCAAAAAAAAAAAAAAAAAAAAAAAGTAATCCAGAGACGGATTTGATAAACTGCATCCAAGTGTGCCGCATGCTGGTATAGCAACAATTAGGCGTACCGGAGTGATGAAGGGAGCGGTCTCACAGTATTTTATCCTCTTCTCCTTCATTATTCCCTCATCTGCCTAATTAAAGTCTGTATTCTTGTAATTATCACCCCCAAGGCTTTGTGATTTATTGGATTGATGATTTTTACTCCTTCAAATTGATTAACTGAGCATTTAATGAGAAGCCAGTGTGTGACAGCTCAACCAAATTAATTACTTTGATAATCCTTGAAAACACTACAATGAATCAGACCCATGTTCTGAGTTGTGATTAGATACGACATTTTCAGAAAGCTGTCTTTGCTCTGCTAGAAGAGCACAAATACTTTGGTAACATACTAAACATGTATAGGTGTGATTGTCAGCCAAAGTGCTCTTGTGTCCTCAGGTAAGGAGCAGGGCTCCAACAGAGACGAGACCTCCGACGTGACCAGTAAATGCCTGCCGTGCCGCGAGGGCTGCCCTTACTGCCGGGACGACACGCCGTGCCTGGTGCAGGAGGACGGCGCTCTGCGGCTCGCTGTGGCCTCCTTCCAGGGCCTGTGCATGGTGCTGGACCTGGCCAGCATGGTGGTGGTCTACCACTTCAGGAGGAAGAAGGTGAGTGGGGACACAGATCACTGTGGAGGTGTTTAGCGTGCAATCTGTACGCATGTCATTTGTATACCATGTATCCTGTACTGACTGCAGTGTAAACGCATCCACATCTAAATACGGCAGAAGGAGTGCAGGAGGAGAAGGAGTGACGCAGTACAATAAGCAAGAAAGTCCACTAATGGCAGGTGGACAGGTCCAACAAAAACAGGACTTTTAAACAGGAGACTGATGTTTGTAAGTTACGTTAGTGACGTTTGTGTTTTTAGTGATGTCTGATGTGGTTTTTTGTCATGTTTGACATTTTTTTGTGACATTTCTGACATGTTTTTTGTGACGGAAAATTTCTGATGTGTTTTTTAGTGACGTCTTTTCCACAGTTGTGTTACATTGTTTTGGTACGTTTTACTTAGCTTATATACTTAATTTAAGACCAACCATGACATTTTTCCTTAAACTAAGTGGTTTTCTTGCCTGAGCCTAACTGCAGACGTATGCATGGCGTACAAATCACATGCAAAAAATGGTGTCAAATGGAATGTCTGTGTAATATGGTGGCATTTATACGGCTTCCTGTGAGACAATGTGGGTGGAGGAGAGTTGGAGGATTTAAAGGGAAACTACACCATTTTTACACATCAGGACCGTAAGGTTTACTAATCAGGAGTGGTACCACTGGATTGGTCACATTTAGCACAGCTTTAAGTCTACAGATGTCATCTTAGATTTGAGAAGTAAATTTTGTAACAGAAAGTCTGAACTTGAAACTGGGGATTGTGGAGTTTGAAAGACTCAGCATCTACCAGGTTTAGAGCTCTAAAATTACAATTACCTTACATGGACGGATTTAAACATGCATTTCCTGTTTCGGTGCAGTCTGGCTGGTGCTGGCAGTCCACTTTTAATCAACCTTCACCATGCGTACGCGCACAGTCTGCCATATTGTATTATCAGAGTACAGTCTGTGATTGCTCTGCTCTATTTCTATTTATTGCCCATTTTACAACCAATCAAATTTAATGACATTACATTCTTTTGGGGGGTTGGCTATGGGGCAATTTCATGATTTTTTTTCGTCATTGTAGGATCCAACTTTTATTGAGCTTGACACATACTGAGGACGACTAAAAGTCAAGAAAATCTTCCTCTGCTGTTTGGATTTCATTCATAATTCCCAAACCTTTCTCATGAAAACTCAACACTAAATCCCCAGAGTGCTCATTTAATTACTTTGCCAACAGCACCTGGAACTATCTTTGTCATTCTGCAAAATATTTGTACCCATTTAAAGACATACTTTACCCACAAAATAATCATTTGCATATCACTCACCATGTTACCTTGAAGTCTTGAAGAAAACCTTTTCTCGCATGCCTCCACCGTGGACAAAGTATTTGAAAACGTATTAAATCCTTAATGAACTGAAGTAAATGGAGTTCAGGTTTAACAACAGCAAAACTATATCAGAACATCAGCACACAATATAATCCAGTTCTTATTTATCCAGTCTGTTTGTTGCATCCAGAAGTGACACGAGAAGGTGGAGCTAAGGAACGCTGAATAAGACATTTTTAGGTGACCAAGCATTCATGAACTGAAAAAAACACTATGAAAGGGTTAAAAGGTCTAAGACAATAACGCAAACAATGCCGAGACAGGACAACGGTGGCGACCTGTCAATCACAAAGTAACCACGCATTTACTGAATGAACTTCATGCTGTATTGAAGAAGACTTGACACTAGTGACCGGAGGAGTCGCCCTCTGCTGGATATTAGAAGAGCAAGTTGTTGTAAAACAGATAATTTGATGACATGGACCCCATTTAGAAGAAGAAGAAGATATTCCTTTATTAGTCCCGCTAGGGGAAATTCAATTTACACTCTGTTAACTTATACACACACATGCACAAACAGGTCCATATACATGCAACAATTGGAGAGATGTCAGAGTGAGGGGGCTGCTCCTGACAAGCGCCCCGAGCAGTTGGGGGTTTGGTGCCTTGCTCAGGGGCACCTCGGCAGTGCCCAAGAGGTAAACTGGCACCTCTCCAGCTACCAGTTCACACTCAGTTCTTGGTCCATGTCGGGACTTGAACCGGTGACCCTCCGGTTCCCAACAACTCCCTACAGACTGAGCTACTGCCGCCCCCAATTCATTTGTTTATTCAATTGAATTTACTTTCAAAAATTCAATTGAATTTACTTCAATTCATTAAAGATTCACTCCGTTTTCGGATTCTCTGTTTATCGCAGAGGAATGCAAGAGTGTTCTTCAAGAGTTCAAGGTAACATTGGTGTTTTTTTTTTTTTTAATTTTAATTGGGTTTCCATTTTTCTCCCAAAAATTTTCATTAACACTTACATTTAACTCAACATTAACTCTTACATTTCCTTCTTTGGTTGCATGCAGCTTTGTAAAAAGTCCTTGCTGCCTTAGTATCTTAGCTAGCAGCGCCTCGGCTGTCCTCTCCTCATCTCCAGATGGGTTTTTGTATTTTTCTGCATGTTTTGTCTCAAAGTGACCATATGTTGGTTACAAACTAAGCACACAGCTTTACCACCAACCTCCGCGTAAAATACTTAGCGTGACTTATTATAGACGTAGCGCCTCAGCAGGTGACGTGACTTCAAACTTCACTCACGTCAATTTACATCAATTACAGGAAGACGCCCACTAACAATACACAAGTATTTCAAAACAAAAACTGTGTTTTTGTTTTAGCTTTGTAGCTAAAATTGCGTGGTTTGTCTGAGACCTCCCGGGCTGTGCAGAACCATCAGTGCTTGACAAGTGCCTAAAACTGTTATAGACAATCCTACATATTAAACCAGAGTAAATCCCTCTGTGAACTGGCTCACATAGTAAATGGCAGTAAAATTAGACAAGTTTCAGCAGTTCTATTTCACACGGTTGCCCTCTAACAATTGAATTTAACAGACACTAAATTTCAGGAGCAAGGCTAAGTAAATGTTCATTTGCTGTATATCTGTTGGAGAATCTATATAATTTCATAGCACATGCATATACCTTATTAATCAGAGCCAAATTAAAGACAATTTTTTTTCTTAAACACATGATTAACACTCACCACAAATATACCTGAGCCCTCTATTTGAATCCACACAGAAAAGTTGCTGCATAATATCCACTCAGCTAATAGAATAAAGTGAAATAAATATGAGATGCTCACGGTGTAGGATAATTACAACCCCTCCGCAGGCAGCTGAATCTTTCCCGGTGTGCTATTTATAGATATTTGTGTTGTTGCCTCAAAATCTCCTACATTTCTTCATTTCACAAGAAATGTCCCCGGAGCCCTTTGAATTTCCATAAAAACATAGAGAATCCTCTAGGAGGTAATGTGGGTAATTAAATCCAACCCAGAAAAAGGTGCTGTCGTCACTTACATTCTTGTTTCGGGGGAAGGCAAAACATTAGCAAATATATATTTTCAACAGCTCTTTGTGTTTGTTTGCTTTGATTGAGGCAATGATTTAGTATTTGCATTCGCGTGTGATGGCAAAGAAGCCGGAGTGACAACTTTCAGCGACGTCAGATTTACAGCAACAGGCTTTGATGCCTTATTTTTGACATGACTGTCATGTTGTTGCATTTCACGCCATGGTGCCAATTCACTAAGCTGAGCAAAGACCTTTAACTGATAACTTAAGAGGGATCATAATTTTTCAACCTCTCTCAACACACCATAAATACATCACTTTTTCCCTGTCAGTGATTGATTTACTGATGTTTTTTCTGTTGTTTCTCTTTCCCCATTGACAGAACATCCGCACATCTGGTCTCATTCTACTGGAAGCCATCTTGTTTGGGGCTTTACTGCTCTACTTCCCAGTAAGTCTGCGTTCTGATCTTAAATAGCACCCACAATTTACTCAGTCAGTCTATTACTCCTTCAATTGGCTTTGCTCACATTAAAATTATAATTCTTGAAAGGTTCTGTGTGTCATTTTGGAGGATCTATTAGCAGAAATGCAATAGTCATAGCTATGTTTTTTAGTGTATAATCACCTGAAACTAAGAATGAAACACAATGTACATTTCACATAAAATCGGATGATGTTTGTCACATACCGCTGATGTCCTGTTGCCAGTAGGTGGCGCTATGACTATGAGTCAATACTGCAATGTACATGTCCTCAGGCGTGGACTGCTATGAGGTAGTTTGGGGCAGATCGGACTAAGCACAACTGAGTTACTGAGTTTGTCTTTCAATGGCAAATCATGTAAATTCCCCCCTGCCAGGTCAACGTTCGTTTCATAAAAGCTCCAGATTTGAAAACATTTTCATCGCAAAAGTCTTAAGATTGTTCTGACCAAATTTAAGGATCGAAAACTGAGGAGTTGGTTAAGGTACGGAGCCTAGAAATAGCCAAAAAACGTTACTACCGGTGAAATGTGTGTGTGCGGCACATTCATTTGGGCGCAGGTGTGTGCTCACGGCATGAATATGCATTGATTTTCGTAAAAATAATCGATTAATTCACAGTCATTTTCGAATAGTATTTTTGCTTAAAATGCACACTAACTATGGATAAGTACCTCATACAGCCCCACTTCAAAACACCCAAACTATCCCTTTAATAAAAGCTCTGATGCGTCCGTTGGAGAGGCTACCCTAGATTACATATGCAAATGAGGAAATGAGGAAGAGGTCAAGGTATACATTTTAAAAACTAATTTTACCAAGAAAATGAAGCCATTAGTTCTTGTTAAAAAGGTATTCCTATTCATAATACAATATATTACTATGTAAATAAGGCAGTAAACCTTGCGGCCTACTCCTTCAGCTGCAGCTAGATGCTGTTATAGTACTGTACTTCTGATCACTGTCTGGACAAAACCAAAGAGTTGGACATCACATTTGGTGTGGAAGTACAATACGAGTGTCTTA
Source organism: Pterois miles (assembly GCA_947000775.1). Lineage (NCBI taxonomy): Eukaryota > Metazoa > Chordata > Actinopteri > Perciformes > Scorpaenidae > Pterois > Pterois miles. Next base: position 3,146,220 of record CAMQGK010000263.1, on the reverse strand, counting down.
CTGTGTGTGTGTGCCTTTGCCAGCCTTTCTATTGTCTGCATGTGTGAGCCGATCCAGGTAGGTGCCAGAGTGCACTGTATAGGTGTGTATTTGCACTTGTGAACACAGCCCACAGTGCACCTGGAGTGCCGAGTCAGAGGCCCATCTTTAGCAGGGAAACAGATGGAAGAAACCTGAGCGCCGTGTAACAGGGAGATCAGACGCAACCGGGGAATTCGCTCCCTTCAAATACTTGCTCAGACTGCCAACAGTGAGCCACTGCTCTCCTCAAACACGACGCCTGATGGCTGGATGTTAGCCATTTTTTAAGAAGGGAAAAAAAAAAAAACTGTTGAGAAGAAAAAAGCCTCAGAGCGCTCGGCTGACTCTTGGGACAAACGTTTCTGTTCTCACTCTAAAGTTGCTGGAGTGTTACCGAAAGAAATATATTTGCATTAGAACAGAGAGCCTGGTGGTTTTGGTGCAGCAGATAAAAAGGCCACAGGTAGTGCAGGTTTGTCCTTTTGTGACCAAACTTTACGTATATTTCTGCTGTGATGCTCAATATGGATTTGATTTTGCATCCATCCACCCACCTCCCCCCCCCCCATTCGCCCTAAGGAAAACTAAAAATAGCTGCCCAAAAATATTGTGCCGTTATGTTCACACACATGGATACACTCAAGAGTTTCTTCCTCCCTTTGCCGTGCTGCATCTCCATCTTTTTTTTACTGCATTTCTTGGCGTCTTGCCTGCCTGTCTTTACCTTTTCCCTGTCCCCCACCCCCTTTCCCCCCATGTCTTCCTTTCATTACCCCTCTACTCGCTGGCTCACCTTTGTGTCTGTCTCCCCTCCCGCAGTCTCGACGTTTGTTGCTGCTGCTGTTTCTTTGTTGCTGCCACCGCAAGCCTCCTCAGCTAAGCTTGGCGCAGCTGCTCCGCTCTGGTGCTCGATGCATTTTTAAACAGTCCATCAAGTTCTAGCACAACTTGTTTTAAAAATACATCTGCTGATTAATTGATGGAGGAGGAATGGGGAGGTTGGATGCAAACCGGGAGGGCCACCTTCACTTCATGGGCGATATAAAAATGTGGCTTTTAATCGTGCAGTCCTCTGTGACTTTGTAGTCCACATGGGTAGCACTGCAGAAAGGGTGTGTTTGTATCTGCCTGTCTTTGTGTATATATGGGCCGGATGGAGCAGCTTCAAACCTTCACATTTTCCTGAGATTGTGTGCATGTGCATTTGTGCATGGATTTGCATTTCTGCATTTATATATGTACGTGGGTGGAAGAAACAGCGTGGCCTACTTCTACCTCGTATGTGTGGAGGTGATTTATTGTTTTGGTCCGACGTGTAGACCAGAGAGCTGGAAGGCTGGATGTTTGCTCAGGATGCAAAGAGATGAAGCTGCCAGGCAGGATGCTCATCCAAAGCACAGGGTAACATAAGTGCCTGGTGAATTGTTGCACCCTTAGGGGTTGGCAACATCTGGTCGGTTTATTCTGTTCTTTACACTTTTATTTCTTTGTGCATTTATCTGCTCTGCTATTTGATTTAGCGCTAACAGTTACCTCATTCAAGCACCATGTTGCTTCACACAAACAGAGGGAGAATGTTTCAAATGTGTATTAAGATAAGTTAAGATATTCTTTTACTAGTCTCACAGTGGGGAAATTTGCGGAGTACAGCAGCAAAAGGGATGGTGCAAAAACAAGAAGCTAGACAAAAAAACATGACAATTTAACAAGGAAAAATAAAAAGATAGGAACAATATAAACAGTACTGACAGTAAACAGCCTATTAACACAATTTTACCAGTGGAAAAATTGCACAGTTATTGGAATGAAGTTTCACCTGAGAGTAGTATGAGCTGATTAAAAATTAAGTTTGATTAAATATAAAGTTTGGCTTTTAAAAAGACATATTGCTTAAAGGTGCTAACTAAATGTGAGATTGGGAGCGTTTCTATTGCCGCCGCACAAGGGATGTTAATAATGAACCATTTAATTGTTAAGTGACATTTGAACTGATTAACGCTATTGGTTGAATGGTTAAAAGAAATATTAATAAACAATTAAAACGATGAGCAAAACTCAGAGGGCGGCTTATCACTTTAAGGAGAAAAGCTGGTCCACCTTAAGAGAGTCTGAGCCGGCGTTGCTGATACAGGAAGTTGACTCCCGTCTTGAGCTCGCTTGAGTGGAGGAGTTGCTCGTAGCATTTATTCACCGACAAATAAACTGTACACACACTGTCTGCTACAACTATGTTCAAAGCTATAAAACCACCAACACACCCACACTTTCCGCCGCCGCCACACACACCCACACACACACACACACCCACACCAATAGACAATAGTTGGAGGCCACAGTAACATTTTGTGACCACGGGCCATCTGTGCCATGGTGGATGTCAAACCCCCAAATGTTAATTCCTTTAAGAAATAAGTAATATTTCAGTAAAGCACATTATTGCTATTAAAGCTATGAGTCATGTCAAGGCTGTCTTCCACATAATCGCTCTAATTTTAAAAATTTGTCTTTGTCTGGAATATGGCGGGATTCATTTTTTGGTAGCAATTTCCTTTCAAAATTGATACATAAAATGAAACTCCTTCTTTTAATACCCCATACCAACTAATTTATCAGATCCTGAGCTGCAGCAGTGACTCAGTCGGTAGCGGAGCACTAAAAAGGAACAGCTATAATTTCTGTTCCTGGGTATAAAATGGACTTGGCTCCCCACTCTCTCATGACCAGCATACCAATGATGAACTTTGGTGCTGTGAGGTTTTGATGAGGATTGTAGCTGGAAGGAAACTTTTGCTTCAACTCTGTGTGACACGTTTTTAATTAAGAGGTGAGAGAAATATCTGTTGAGAGTGGACAGACTGAAGGCTGCAAATAAGGATGTTATGACAGTTTAATTGCACGCTGAGCCACATTACAATGGGTGATACTGATCTTGTCAGCTTGGAATCAGATTATACAAACAAACATGGCAAAACTGTGATGATAAAAGCAAGAAACAAGCTGTTCGTGGGCTATTACTTCCATACATATTCACTATGTGTCATCTTGAAAATTTATTTTAATTGTAACTTACTGAATAGCTGTGTACAGATTTTATATTGTTATTTTGTCATTTCATCTTTGTACCATACTATTTTCTTTGCATTCCGGTTAGAGGTCACAATAGACGGTAGATAAAAAGTGGTCACTGTGACATCAACATTGGTTTGTGGCCATCGCCATGGCTGTTTTTCATGGTTTTAGTTAAGTTTGGCTCTTTTCTGTGCAGGTGTGTGTGTGTGTGTGTGTGTGTGTGTGTGTGTGTGTGTGTGTGTGTGTGTGTGTCTGCAAACTGAGCTGCAGCAGGTAGATCAGCTGTTCAAGCAGCAGAACATATCGCCATTCAAACCTGACAGAAACAAAATAAACTCACCAGAACCGTCATGGTTTGTCTTTCTACTGGCCTCTTCCACCGCTCCAACAATACGGTTAAAATAAACTTTTAATCCACAGGGTTAGATGGGAAAATATGCTGAGGCTACATGTCATTTTCCCCCCGTCTGCCTGTGCTGGTCATGCAGCAGTTATCAAATAATAATAAAATAATTCCCAGTGATTTTAAAATAGTATTTTTACTTGTAACAAATGTAAATAGTAACCGTAACACAAAAATTACCTCTACTTAAATTTCCACACTTGAAAACAATCAGCAAAATTGAATTATCTTACACCAAAAATCCCTTTTTCTTAGCCCTTTCGCTGTTACTTTCCAATAGAAAACTGAGCACAAATACTTAACTAGACTCTATACCCACAGTGGTCCCCCCACACACATATAGAGAGCCTAAGTCCCACCCCTTCCAGTGGACCCCATGGGACTTTATTTTGGAAAAAAAAATATCAACAGTAGTCAACAGAGAGAGATAAATATTTTTTGGATTCTGTTTGAATTGTGCCGTGAATCACACATATGATGTTTGTCACTTTAAAAGTCAAGTCAAGAAAGTCGCAGTTTGTCATAGCATCACTTAGTTTAGTGTGAAACCACTTAGTGAACCACATCTCTCATTTCAAACAACATACGTCACCAACACTAGCTGGCTTGCTAACTTGGCTGTGTACCACACACAAACGTGGTACCTGATGTGTTTTATCACATCTGTTTCTGGTCTTTTTAATCAGCTGGGAAGTGATGAAACAAAGCAAGACCCGTTGCTGGTGTAAGCACATCACAGTAAGAAACACATAGGCATCGTAGAGACACCAGAGACACCATGTATGCCACTTTTGGGTGTGTGGTCTTTCTAATTATGTATTTCACAGTCTAATACTTGATAACTGTGGCTTTTTTTTACTGCAAAACTATGTTTTAAATTGACAAACATCATACGTGTGAATCATGCCACAATTCAAATGAGATCAAAAAATATTTATATCTTTCAGTTGACCACCGTTCATATTTTTTTCCAAAATAAGGTCCCATGGGTTCTAACGGAAGGGGCGTGACATAGGCTCTCTATTCATAGACACACATGTAAAAAATTTTAAATAAAGTTGCAGGCCTGGGCATTGCTTGGGTGTTGTGTAGATGGCTAAACCATCCTCATCAGAGCAAAAACGCATTAAGTCCAACTCACAGTTTGGTGTCAATTCTGGAGAAACAGTTTGTGGTCCTTAAGATGAAACCAGACAGCAGCGGAGGTGAAATGGTCCTCCCTCCAACAGTCCTCTCCAGTCTACAACGGCGTTATCTGACCTTGCAGCATCTGAACGCTCCAACAGGTGTCTTCATCAGAGGACCCACACAGCTTTCCCAGTGACCGTAGCGAATGTTTGGCCTTAAATCCAACCTTGGGTCCAAGCTTACACTGTACGCGTTCACTTAGCTGCTAGTCACACAAGCTAGCTTAAAAAAACTACTGCTGGCCGATGCTACTAATACACTTAATCAGCAGACTATATCCGTTAGCATCGTCATCTTTACTCCTGCTAGCTTAGCGGCTAACTGCTACCCAATTTCAGTAACTCACAGAAATCAGGCTTGTGTAAACACACGCAGACACTAACGGTCAGGCTAATTAATCTATATTAAACAGAGAACAGTACGTGTTAGTATCTTAACACATTTACACAACCTAGCTCTCTTTACCTTCACTCAGCTCGTCCGTTTCTTTCTCACTACCTTCGCGTCTCTCCCGTGTTTATTTGTTTTTTGTCCCGCCCTCTTCCTGATCTACGACCAATGAAAACAGGTGACACTGAATTGATAGCTACAGTAACCAATCAAACAAAAGATCTGAAACTAAAGGCACAATCTGTGTTTTTTTTTTTTTTTATATTTGTGTATTATTATTTGTGTTTTTTGCCTTAAATAGTGTTTACAACCTTTTATTTTAACTCCACATTCAATTATTTACATCCTGCCTGGTTTGCTCTCTTAATTGCTCAGTTAGCCATGTTTTCCTTATTTATTAAAATAAATTACTCTCAGTTTAATTGACTTATGGAATTATTATAATCCAATTTTTTTATTAGAAACAAATTTGTTTTAATCCCTTCCTTTTGTATTGGGGCAACACACATTCGTTTCCTTTTTGTATGAACACATCTTACAGCCAGACTGTAAGAGCCTCAGGGTTGGCTGGTTTCTTAGTTGAGTTTGCCACAGATGTTCTGCTTCTTTTCTGAGGAAAAAAAGGTTACAGGTGCTGTTGTTTGTTTGTTTAATTATTCTGGATAGCTGCTGCTTCTTGAATGCCAAAGCATCGTACGAACTGGGGTGAATAACTGGCTGTACTCCTTCAGGATGCGTCTATATTACACCTGTAATTATATGCTGTACAATATTTTGTTTGTGGCCATGTGGATAATTTATGACCTCCAGTTGATGGATTTTGTAAAGCATGGCATTATGCCCTATCAGAATCAGGTCACATGGGCTACACGGAATTTGCCTTGGTGTTTTGGTTTAAAGCAATAATCATAGTAAGAAACAATAAAAATGAAGAGAGAAGAGCTGTACAGTTTTGTGCAGGAATGTGCAAAATATTGACCAGGAAATGTGCAAAAGTTCACAGTATTAAGTATGGAGACTATGTGCAATATACAGATAATAGTCCAAGCAGCAAGGTAAATGAAAAAGCACCACATATGATGCAACAGTAAATTGGTTTAGTGTGTCTCTCTTACAAATCTTATGAAAAGTTATTTCTCATTTTTCATGCACTTTACCACGAATGTCTGACAACATGTGACCCATGTCAGGTTACATGCATACAGTCTTTTCAAAATGAACTTCTGTCTTCACCGGAAATTGCTTGGTTAGGTTTAGGTTACTTAAACTTCAGTTTAGGCAACAAAACGACCTAGTTAGGTTTAGGAAAAGATCAACTTAGTTAGGTATAGGCAACAAAACTACCTTGATGGGTTTAGCAAAATATTGACTTGGTTAGGTTTAGGCAACATGGCCGATCTGTCGAGGGTGTACCCTGCCTTCACTCAATGTTAGCTGGGATCGGCAACCCCAAATGGGATAAACAGTTACAGAATGACAAATGACAATGGAACAAGCAGCTTCAACAGTCCAAGAGCTCAAACACTTGGACTCTGATCAGATCATCTCCAGATATTTTTAACTTAGAGCATCCTTCCAGAAAAGTTTTTTGTACCTCATCTGTTTAAAATAAGCTAAATAAAGTATAAAACACTTGCAAAGCTGGAGGCACCGTGATCCCGCCCCCTCTCTCTCTTTTTTTTTTTTTTTTTTTGTTGCCATTTTACAAAAAGTGTAGGTGAATTTTTCTTCCATAATATGTCTTTGATGTGAAGCCTACCAGTTACACACCTACATGATTATGCTGTGCACTTGCTGGTTGTGTACACTGTTAAAGCACCTCTCTGTGCTGTGAAATCTGTATCATTTGGGAGCTGGTATAAAAATGATCATCATAAAGGCAATAACAGATTTGTAGTATTATATTCATTATTCATCAGATGACTTGCACGTGGACATGCTTTCAGCAGTCTGTAATCATCAAAGTGAAAAATGAGCTTCCCTTGTATGCTTTTTTGTGAATTGATGCGGAGCACATTTTTAACAGCAAGGCCAGGCTAACTCAGGGAAGTGTCGTTCTTTAGCATCATGGATGCTGTTGCGTCTCCATCAGGTGAGTGAGGCAGATTTTATTTGCTTCAGTGGAAATGAGCACAGAGTCACCGCACAGAATCCGCAGCTTCCCTCGGGTCACTGGAGATTTGCAGCATCCCGTTGAGGCACATGCTAATGAAATGAAAGGCAGCTGAAATAGAAGTTCAAATGGAAGTGTTGATTTTTACAGCTTGACACATGAGACTTGTCTGTCGCAGCCTCGTCTTTAATAGTAACAGGTGCGGATAAACCTTGCCATCAATGAAAGGCTGACATTTTATGAGCCACTGGCAAATTCTCTGTTTTATTTCAGAACACACAGAAACCAAAAATGAGATTGTACATGTGCACATGTGAATGATCATGCACTATAAATACAAATTAACATGCAATTAATCACACTCAGATGCAGTCACTTGTTAACGTGGCAGTAGGCAGAAAGTTTTTGGCATCATTAGGCAAAAATTCCATAATAATCTTTCAGCGTACCGTAATTCGAGTGTTCTGAGAGAAAACGAACCATCTGCACCTCCTTTTCAGGATTTAAAAAAATCTAGCCTGTGATGGGAGACGTTGGCCAATCACAGGTTATTTCAGAGAGAGAAAACGTTCCTATTGGCTGTTCATTCAAAGAAGGCAGCTGTCAGTCACTCGCAAACTCCAATCAAATGGTCAAACTATGCAGCGCTGATTAAAAATGAATCAATATTCTGTTACTGTAATGCCTATTTCTCCTCAAATATTCATAGAAACATCTTGTAGATACTGTGTAACTGTAAAATGAGAACATTTGCTCCAGCTGGTGGGCGGTGCTTCTTCAACTGATCTCAACATGGCTGCCAGGTCACAAACTGTCTCATTTTACAGCTTAACAGTAACTACAAGATGTTTTTGAAAACATTGGAGCAGAGTAATAGGCAATACAGTAACAGAATATGGATTCATATTTGATCAGCACTGCCTAGTTTGACCATTTGATCGGACCTGTGATTGGTTGTTTTCCTCCGGTCTGTGAAATCTTGCAGATGCCATTAGGAGCACCGGATTACCTGTCTCATGCACCACTGTCAGGATACAGTGCCCGTTTTATAAAAATAACTATTTAAAATCATATTTGCTTCAATCTCACCTACTGCCGCTTTAAATACCACCAGTGAGATAAGAACTAACCCTTCAAACTCTCATTTCTAATGTGTTCTGGCAGCTGACATATGAGCAACGTACAGCTAAGAGAAGTCAGCGGGGGCTCTGGAGGCGGAGGATCTCAGCGAGGCCAAATCAGCCTCCAGCTCTGCTTCTCACATGCTGGAGACTCATTTTCATTTCTGATTCCTTCTGTGTGAATATGAGAGGAGTGTGACAGGAGTGGAAGTGCAATTTGCTGTCTGCAAAAGGAAAAAAAAAAAAAAAAACATATATTTCTAATCAGCGTCTATCGGTGTGAACGCTAACACTGCTGTGCTAACACTCTGCAGGTGATGATCCTGTACTTCCATCCCAGCGTGTTTCGCTGTATCCTCCTGAGGTGGGTTCGCCTCCTGGGCTTCGCCGTCATGTACGGCACCGTCATCCTCAAGCTCTACAGGTACTAAAAGCACTGGAATCAAGAGCGGTAATCACCATATGACAGTTCTGTATGTTGTATCACCTTCCTATGAATTATTCTTATCTCTAATATAGGAGTGAAAGCGAAAGAAAAAAACTTCCTCTCCAACCTCCTCTTCGTCTCTTCCTATCTCCTTATCTCTCCCCTCCTCCTATCTCCTTATCGCTCCCCTCTCCTTGACTCCATCTCTATTCTCATCATTTCCAATCTTCTCCTCTGCTTATCCTCTAATCACCTCATATTCTCTCCCCTCCTCTCTTCCTGTTTCCTCTCCTTTCTTCCTCTCTCATTGCCCCTCTTCTCCTGCCCTCTCCTCTCCTCCCATCTCCTTTCTTCCCCACTCATCACTATTCTCCTCACTTCTCCTCTCCTTAAGTCCTCCTGTCTTGTCTCCTTTTCCTCTAAACACCTTATTTCCAGTCCCCTCCTCTCTTCCTGTCTCCTCTCCTTTCCCCTCCTCTCCTAGTCTCCTCTCTTTGTATATCTCCTCTCCTCCCATCTCCTTTGATTCCCCATCTATATTGTCTTCCCCTCCTTTCTTCCTATCGTCTCCTCTTCTTTTGTCCTCCTGCCCCCTCATCTCCTAGTCTCCTCTCCTCTCTTCCTATATCCTCTTATGTTCTCCTGTCTTCTCTCTCCATCATCTTCTCTCCTCTCCTGTCTTCCTACTCCTTTCCTGTCTTCCTACATCTCCTCCTCTCCTCCATAACCACATTCTCTCCCCTCCTCTCTTCCTGTCCTGTCTCCTTTCTTCCTGTCTCCTTTCACCTCCTTTTCTCCCTTCCTGTATCTCCTCGCTCCCCCCATCACCTTTCCCCCCCTCTCCTTGACTCCTCATCACTATTCTCTCTTCTTATATCCTCTCCTCTACTGATGTCCTCTTGTCTCCTTTCCTCCTATCTTCACACCTCTCCTCTGATACCCAATTTCTATTGTCCTCTCTTCCTTTCTCCCTTTCTTCTCCCCTTCTTATGTCCTCCTGCCCTCTCATCTCCTAGTCTCCTCTCCTCTCTTCCTATATACTCATATGTTCTCCTGTCTCCTTTCTTCCTATGTCCTCTCCATCGCCTTGTCTCCTCTCCTCCCTTCCTGTATCTCCTCTTCTCTCCTCTGCTCCTATCCTCTATCCTCTTCCATCACCTTTTCCCCCTCTGCTCAACTCCTCAAAACTATTTTCCTCCCTTCCTATATCCTCTCCTTATGTCCTCCTGACTCCTCTCCTCTCCCTGTCCTATAATCACCTTAGATTCTCTCCCCTCCTCTCTCCCTGTTTCCTCTCCTTTCTTCCTATCTCCTTTCCCGTCCTCTCATGCCCTTTCATCTCCTAGTCTCCCGTCCTCTCCTTTGTTCCCATCCTCTCTCCTCTCCTGATATTAACTTGCCCTATGAGTCAGCCTTTCTCCGTTTCAATAATTCATCTCCCTCTCCGTCCACGCTGACACACATGCACACAGTCAATAAGCACATTTGAATTTCACATCAGGTCTGCCTATATCTATTCAGACACACACTCACTTCCTGCTCTCCAGCTCCGAGCAAGTGTCGCCGAGACGGTAGAAGGGGGTCAAAGGCCGTCCAGAGTGTTCCCTTGGCAAAATTACCAATTAGATTTTTTTTTTTTTTTTTTTTCCCGAGCTGGCTGGGTGTGAAGTGTGCCCCGGGGCCAAGCTCTTACAGCCCGGTCCCACTGAATATATCAGAGATAAGATAGATTTGTCACGGTCTGGTCGGTAGAGAGCAGATGAGCATGGCGCAGAGATGATAGCAAACAGAGGAGTGACTGTTTGTAGCGGGATATTTATATAACTACAGTACGTGCTGCCTTTGTCCCTATATAGCGCTCCTTACCCAGCTCCAGATCACTTTTAAACTGGCTGATGTGTTGCATTTTTAATTCCCTTTACAGAGGTGGGATTGTCTTGTGTGCAACCAGTGAAGATGCTGTTATAAATAAACTGTCTCTGTATGTATTCAGTCTAATATTTTAGTTCCAATCGCATTTGTTCCAAGCTGAAAAGTTTAAAACTGACACCTCTATAAGAAAAGTTGTTGAATTTGTATTGAAAAACAAAGAAATCCTGTCAGCTCAAGAGATATTACAACATGAATTAAACGAACATGAATGAATTGAAACAGCAGTGCCTTTTCATCCCCGATCCTTTTAATTCAAGTGGGCATGTTAGCAGGAGCAACAGCTGGGGGAGTGAGCTGTCAGTCGTAGGGGGAGAATCTCTGGTTCACCTACACAGCTCACCACGATTTCACCGAGCGGTCTCAAGTATTCAGGTTCTTCCTCCTCTTCCTCCCTCCAACAGGGTGTTAAAGGTGTTCCTGTCCCGCACGGCCCAGAGGACGCCTTACATGACCAGCTGGCGGGTCCTGCGGCTGCTGGTGGTGATCCTGCTGGTGGTGCTGTGGTTCCTGGTGGCCTGGACGTCCTCCGTGTGTCAGAACCCCGAGCTGAGTCGGGCCCTGATCACTGCGGGCCTCACCCCGGAGGGGCTGCAGTTCAGCATGTGTCTGCTGGACCGATGGGACTACATGATGGCTGTTGGTAAGCATGTGTGTTTTCTGCATTTCTGTACATACATGTACCCCGTGGTGGACTCAGGCTGTCTGAGGGGCGAAGAAAAGAATAAAAAGGGCACCAGCTGCATGCGGTGGGGCACCACCACATAGTTTTATCAATTTTAAGGCCACCCTAGAGGGCACTTCATCATTATTTCTCTACTGGAAATGGTAAATGGACTTGCGTTTATATAGCACCTTTCTAATCTTCCGAATTACGCTACATGTCAGCATTCACACACATTCATACACTGATGGCAGAGGCTGCCATGCAAGGTGTCAACCTGCCCATCAGGACCTAATCTAAATAGTCACACACGAATGACACAGCCTTCGCAAGCAATTTGGGGTTAAGTATCTTGCTCAAGAGCTCTTTGACAAAGGGGCACGTCATGTTTTTGTTATGTGAAGGGCAATCTGGATCTGGCATTTCATCAAATTTTCTCCACTGGAAGGGCACCCTGGAGTGCACCTCATCACATTTTATCCACTGGAAGTACACCCTAGAAGGCACATTTCTTGAGTGGAAGCACATCCTAGAGGGCACTCCATCACGTTTTATCCACTGGAAGAGGATCCTAGAGGGCACTTCATCATGTTTTATGCACTGGAAGAGGATCCTGGAGGGCACTTCATCACGTTTTATCTACTGGAAGAAGATCCTAGAGGGCACTTCATCACGTTTTATCCACTGGAAGAGGATCCTGGAGGGCACTCCATCACATTTTATCCACTGGAAGAGGATCCTAGAGGGCACTTCATCACGTTTTATCCACTGGAAGAGGATCCTAGAGGGCACTCCATCACATTTTATCCACTGGAAGAGGATCCTAGAGGGCACTCCATCACATTTTATCCACTGGAAGAGGATCCTAGAGGGCACTCCATTATGTTCTATGCACTGGAAGAGGATCCTGGAGGGCACTTCATCATGTTCTATGCACTGGAAGAGGATCCTGGAGCACACTTCATCATGTCTTCTCCACTGGAAAGGCATCCTAGAGGGCACTTCATCATGTTTTATACACTGGAAGAGGATCCTGGAGGGCACTTCATCATGTTTTTCACTTTTCCAGTGGAAGGGTACTCTGGAGGGCACTTCATCATGCTTTTTCCAGTGGAAGGGTACTCTGGAGGGCACTTCATCATGCCTTTTCTACTGGAAGGGTACTCTGGAGGGCACTTTATCACATTTTATTCACTGGAAGGGCACCCTAGAGGGCACTTTATCACAGTTTAAGAAGGGGATCCTAGAGGGCACTGTTTTATCCACCATTGGGGCATCCAGCAGGGTATTTCTGCTGTGTTTTTTTTTTTTTTTTAACACGTGAGCACCGCTACCACCTAACCCCCCTGAGTCCACCAGTGCATGTGCCTGATGTGTAGTGATGTCTTTACAGGACAAGAAACGAGCGTGGAAATTTTGGTGCTGCTTATCACTTAACTGTAAGGAGCTTTTGGGCTTATAGCCTGGGGGCAGGGTATTTGTGTGAGGCTTGAGAATAAATTTAGTTTAGAAAACTTCTGGAAAAAGCTGCAGGCAGGGTCAGGTGCTTGGTGCCTCTAGTGACACTGAACAATTTGGTTGTAAGTGGTATTTTCCAATGCATTTTTCTAAACTTTTGTTTGCCTCTGCATTGAATATTAAATTGATATATGTTCCTAAAAACTGCTTCAGATGCTACTGTCTTGTATTCTGTGAGTGAGTCTCATTAAAGAGTAACTTGAAGGTACCCCGGGGAGTTTTTGACTGGAGCAGTGTTTTTACGAGTGGGTTTAAAGTCCTGAGGCTCAACATGCCAGCATGGTCAAAAGATAAACAGAGAATGATGGACACAGAACTGGGTTTTCAATTGTGCAGCTGCTGTCTATCTGACTCAGTTATTTAGGATAGTGCAGTCCTTTCTTATGCTTTATATAAGCTGATGGTACCGACAGAAAATGGATTGCACACAAGTAGACGAGACTGTTCCAAGTCGTTAAACTGCATCTTGGAATTTCCTTAAGCGTAATGAATCCATTGTTGTGACAAATCATGTCAGACAGAAATAAACAGGTATTGGCTGGGGAATCTTCTCTAAATGTGATAAACTTCTCCGCTTTGGTGGGTTTCTCGTTGGAGATAAATAGAGCCACCACTTTAAAGCGAGGCATAAAATGCTCCCCGAATACGCCGCCTGCTCGCCAGAAGACACGACTGCGCGGTAATAGGCCTGTTTATTCAGTGCCCTGCCCTCAAAGCAGCATTTTGAACAACGTCTGCTCTGAGCTTCAGGTTAAATGGATGTGGCTGTGAATTTTGATGATAGTGTCCATTGTTTGATTCACCTTTCCCTGATGGGTTTGCTCACAAACAGTTTAATGGATGAGGCTGAGTATTAAATTAACAATGGGGTGCTCTGATAAACAAGATGGAGTGCCCCTGTTAGTTAGTGTCTTGGGCTGCCACCATTAAAGCAGAACACCCCCAGAGGGCAGGAGGTGCCACCAAGTCCCTCATTTATTTTTACAGTCCTTCACCACAAGCACGTCTCTAAGGACTTAACAGAGGACACACCTGTCTAGTTTTAACCGCACAATAATCTATCACTGGATAAAATGGTATAATGTATTATAGAACATTATAAAACATGAAATCAAATGTAAGAGCGATAGCAGACCACTCATCTATATGCTTTATAATCTAAACTGAAGTGAATGTTTATTGATTATATTGTTGCTACTGCAGCTTCACCTTGACTGTCCGTTCTGTGTTCGGCTCTCTTTTATATTTCACCCTAGCCTTTTATATTACGCTCACACCACTTAGAGTTTCCCTTTCTTTTGATTCAGGGCCAGCTTAACGCATAGGCCATGTAGGCAGTCGCCTAAGGCGCCACCTTTTCTGAAGAAGTAGAGTCTAGACCAGACCTTCTTGAATACAACCTCAGTGTTTTTTTTTTTTTTTCCAGTTTAATTTACTTATATCTGATATTTAGAGGAAGATCAGCACCTCTAAATCTGAGGCCATAGTTCTCAGCAGGAAACCGATGGATTACTCTGGGTAGGGAATGAGTCTTTACCCCAAGTGAAGGAGTTCAAGTACCTTGGGGTCTTGTTCATGAGTGAGGGGACAATGGCCAGAGTATCGAAGCGATATTGTACAAGTGGCCGAAATGGGTTTTCTCAGGAGGGTGGCTGGCGTCAGCCATCCGTCAGGGACTTGGAGTAGAGCTGCTGCTCCTTTGCATTGAAAGAAGCCAGTTGAGGTAGTTCGGGCATCTGGTAAGGATGCCCCCTGGGTGCCTCCCTAAGGATTCATTCCAGGCATGACCAGCTGGGAGGAGGTCACAGGGAAGACCCAGGACTAGGTGGAGAGATTATATCTCCACACTGGCCTGGGAACGCCTCGGGATCGCCCAGTCAGAACTGGTTAATGTGGCCCAAGAAAGGTTTGGGGTCCCCTACTGGAGGTGCCCCTGTGACCCGACCCTGGATAAGAAGTTGAAGATGAGTATGAGTATGATATTTATGGGACTGGACAATTTCAATCAGCTGACCCTTGATTACTACTGGGGAGACCTCCTCTTTCTTCCTTCTAAAATCAATAATCAGCTCTTTAGTCTTCCCAACATTCAGTTAAGGACACTATATTCATTCAATTTCAATACACAATATACTGTATGGTCTATTTGACTCTAAATTACTGAGGTAATAAATCAAGTCAGAAGTAGGGTCATTTTCTTTGTAGGCTTCTATACAATCAGACATATTTTTGCAACCATAGGAGTCGCCCCCTGCTGGCTATCATAAAGAATGCAAGTTTAAGGCACTTCAGCATTAGCTTCTCTTTTCAGACCTGGAGGAAGCCAACTGGGTTAAACACACAACTATTCAATCCTTTTTTCAGTAAATCTCACAAGAAAAGGATGAAATGATTAATAAATACAGGGCAAGACCCCCCTCTGCTCTCCCAAAACAATCAGACAAAAAGAGAAAAAGACATTGTCCCCTTTTTCTGACCCTGACTTATAATTTTCGAGTCCCAGAATCTATAACACTGTCAATTTAACAAGTGTTATGAGTGATTTTATTGGTGAGAAGTTGCAGGTTATTTCCCTCATGTATCTGGCGAGTACCCAGAGGGCCTTGTGTGTGTGTTACAGTAGCTTCCTAATGACAGACTCTTGAAGCAGGAGGCAGTGATGGGCACCTCACTGAAGCCAGTCTGACAGCAGGGGAGGCTAATCCTGTTTGGAAAGAGGCAAAGGATGGATCCCTGAGAGAAGCTTGGTCTGCCTCTGAAAGCTGATAGACAGGCAGAGACAGAGAAGAGAGAGACGGAAGTGGCGGGGAAAGAGAAGAGTAGAGCCTGTGAAGTATGAAGCTTGGAGGGATGTGGGAAATGATGCAGAGAGCGTTTTCCACCAGTTGGGAGGGGGACTTGAGAGGAAGAGAAGAAGCAGGGGGAGCTGGAGGAGGGAGGACAGCTAAGGACGCTCCGGAGACTCGACTGAGGAATCTTCAGAGGAAGTGACGGCGTGTTTGTGCCGTGACAGCGTCCCCAAAACGCAGCACTTTATTAAATGGAATGAAACACAACAATCCTACCGTTTGGGTCGATGTGTATTTGTGTGCGCGTTCAAGACAAGATAGGAAATAAGGGATTCCCGCTGTTCGCTGTGAAAGCCAGTGAGAACACACTGGTGTGCTGAGGCTATACACTGAAGGACAGGAAGCACCCTGCGAAGCTGCTTCAGAGGATTTCATCAACACATGCCATGCTTGTGAAAATGAACCTAATTGTTTTGTGTGTGTGTGTGTGCATGTTTTCATGTTACGTGTCGGCCTAGAAATGAATAAATCATCCTTTTTTGCCTTGAAATGCTGAGCAAAACAGAGTTGAAGCAAAGCGGTATTGACAGTGTCAACAACAAGTAATTCATTTGAATCCGCAATTAATCTACATTAGTTGGAATTGTTATCCTTTCCTTCTTGCAAGCAGCTCTCCATGCATCCCGATTCAGAGGCTAAGTACCAAGTAATTAGTGATGATTTATAGAGTGGGCCTATTCATGAATATTAATGGACTGTAATCACTGTAAAGACTTTATGGACTCATATGCCAACACAGTATTGGCAACGGTGCTTGGTGCTCTTCACTGCCTGGAAACAAAACAAGCTCATAAAGCCTACGTCAGAGGAAAACCTCTGATGTGGTGATGCTCATTTTGGAATTTTTATATGCAATATATAATAACTTA
This sequence comes from Pterois miles, assembly GCA_947000775.1. Classification (NCBI taxonomy): domain Eukaryota; kingdom Metazoa; phylum Chordata; class Actinopteri; order Perciformes; family Scorpaenidae; genus Pterois; species Pterois miles. Next base: position 3,129,659 of record CAMQGK010000263.1, on the reverse strand, counting down.
AAATGTTTTTTTTTACCTGAAAACACCCACCCTCCAACATTGTTTTTGTTCTACACCAGAGAGCAGCAAATACGGCATCTATTAGATTTAGCTGCAAGACATAATATCAAACCTCCAAAACGCAGCCACTCTAAAGCAATCCTCTTCATCTCATTTCAAATAATTAATATTGATTTCTTTTTCAGTTCTTTAAAATGCCATAATGAGCTATCTGTGCACATATACAATAAGACAGCCAGCTTTTTTAAATACATCCTCGCTGTGAATTGCCGTCGGGCGGTGTGACCTTGGTGAGATTAGACGAAAGCAGGAAGGTGTCGCCACGCTGTCGAGGATGCACCTCAAAAACATGATGGGACTCTTGCTAAATTAGGAACCTGCGAAATCTGAAACGATTTAATTGCCCGTGACGCAGGGTCAAAGGTCAGCTTCTTTGTTTCGTGAAGTGTGTGGTGAATAACAAGTGTTGTATTATCACAGTGACTCTACGTCCTACATTTTTCAGGTTTTCCCACACTGACTCAGAGCAACGGTACAGAAAAAAAAAAATCACTGCTCAAAGGAATAGTTCAACTTTTTGAGAGATACATTTTGGAGTAGTATACTGTAGCATACTGCAGTAGTATGCAGCTGTTTAAGTGATGTATTTTGCAGTATGATAGATCAGACTTTAGCCTTTAAACCAGCTCTTAAAGCAAACTCATACCACTATTTTAATATTATCAAAAAATACAACTTTGACTTTGTTGTTTGTGTTTGTTTACTTTATAAGATACTGCAGGATTAAACTATTTATTCTAACATATAGTGAAATAAGAAAATGGATCATCGTCGGTGGAAAACATTGCTCAGAGTAATGTTAAAAAAGGTGGTGTTTCTCAGCGCCAGGCTGGTGAGCGAGCTACGCCCGCAGGCGATCGTGGAGCTTCTCAACTCAAAAGGCAGATAAACAGGTTCCAGTTCATTTATAATGGACATTTATGATGTTGTGATATTTAAACAAACTATCTGCAGCAAGGAAATAAAAGCTCCTCATCTACGAAGAGAAAATGTTTGATTCACCATCTAATATTGTAAAACTTTAAACATGCATCTATGCAGTTGATTTCTCGACTCAGAAAATTTCAGGAGTAAATTTAATGATGAAATAGCTTTGAAATAATATATAAAATGAGCTGTTTTGGCTGCTGTTGTGGGTGTAGCCGTAGCCTGTAGCGGTCCAGTGTGTTGCATTGTGGGATGCAGTAGGCGAGGCAGACTGGTCCGATGTATACTGGAGATTTTCTCAATCATATTTGGCATACTGCAGATTTTGCTTTTGTTCGCTTATTACATTTTGGACAAATCAGTATGTGCTACTAATGTAATATGCAGTTTTGAAAACATGCAGTGTGTGTTGAGCTGGAGGTGGGAGATGTTTAGCTTAGCTTAGCATAAAGATTGGAAACGGGGGGAAAATACTAGCCTGGCTTTGTCCAAAACAAAGAAAAATCTGCATACCAGCACCTTTTGTGGGCTTTGGCGGGCATCTGTTGGTGTGGTTGCAGATTGCAACCAACTCAGTACCTTTCTGCTCACTCCTCCTTTTCCAAAAACCGTTGTAACGTGAACCGCCGAGTGCAAATCCGCAGTAACGCCGTTCGTCTCGCTCAGAGGCCGGCTGGTTGACAGTATCATGATTTTGCTTCCTGGGGAGATACAAAGGGCACAACGATTTTTAGTATCAGGTGATTATACATTAAAGAAAACAGTTATGAATATTATCCCCAAAATGCTACACACTGGCCCTTTAAAGCCCACTATTAGCATAGTATGTCTTATTTGTTTAATCCATACAGAGAGAAAAGTTAAAATAACATTTCAGATGAACTTTCAGAGTGTGTTTTGTCACAGTCTGGTAACATAATGCCTGTACAGAGCCCTAAAGTGCGCTAAAATCTGTGCTCACCAACCATTTTTGGCTAGCTGGGTGGTGGATTAAATATCCTAATAACACAAATTTTAATTTTTACATTTCTGTTTGTGTGCGGATTAAACAAAAGCAGAGACAACTTTTTAATTAGTGAGCTTTAGAGGTGCTGGTGGGCATATTTTGTAACTTTGGAGAGAGCCAAGCTAGCTGTTTCCTGTCTTTACGCAAGGCTAAGCTAATCGCCTCCGAGCTCCAGCTTTGCTTTTAACCTCGAGACATAAGAGTGACGTCGATCTTCTCATCTTGCCCTAAGAAAGAAAGCAAATTAGTGTTTCTCAAAAAAAAGTTCAACTATTACTATAAAGCTTTAGATTGAGCGTGGTACTTTGAACAGAGACAAAAGTTTCCAGCCTCAAGGGAAGCATTTTATTAAAATGATACTTTCTCGAGGCTTTTCCCAGCTTGCGGGGTATACAAAGACTTACTGAAAGACATGAAACCTAATTAGGAAAATAATGAAATTAAAGATGATAAAGACTTTAAATCGGTCCGCTAACCCTCCTCGTAACCTTTGTTTTTTTGCAGCGGAGTTCCTGTTCCTGCTGTGGGGGGTGTACCTCTGCTACGCAGTCCGCACCGTACCCTCGGCTTTCCACGAGCCACGTTACATGGCTGTGGCCATCTACAATGAGCTCCTCATATCAGCCATCTTCTACATCATCAGGTGGGTGACGGAAATGAGGTAGAACAGGCATGTGGTCACAGAAAAAGAAAAGGAAGAGGAACATTTCTCTTGCTTTTCTTCTTCTGTGACAGCAATGAGGAAATAGCGCGAACAATGACTAGGGCTTTGGACGACTCCCCTCTTGCAGCTGTTGTTTAATCATAATCAGAGAGATATTTGCGTGTTGGAGCAGGGCATTACAAGTGCTGAACATGTCAGATGAAAGGCAGAGTTCATCCGCCCCCTTCATCAGGGATATGAACAGCGTCAGCAGAGAGCCTGGGTAAGCCAGTTGAAAGGAGGTGAATAAGAAATGTCTTCCCCAGGCAGAGACGCAGCATAGACCTACTGTGCCAGAACCCAAAATAAACCCTCCGTGCCCTGTAACTGGCTGTGTGATTCAGTCACAGCTGGCAAGTAACTAATGTAGTGAGACAACTTTTATTTTAGATGTCTTTTTATTTGAGTCATTGTCATATATTTGCTTGAAAATACCTTGAATATGCTTACTGTTAACCGGAGGTGGTTTAGGGTCATTGCATTAGTTCTTGAATTACACATGGGCGATACTTCTTTTCACCCGCACTGTACCAAACAGCAGAAAAACAAAGTTAGCGACTAGCTAGTAAACATAATGGAGCAGTTAGCAGCTAAAGACCTAGATGTTTAGCTCAGGAGCTGGTAGAGACCAAAACAGAGGTAAAAGGATAGAAAATTTTGGAGTTACATTCATCAGGTGGACAAAAAAATGACTCTAATGTTGTTACATGTCAGCTGGATGTGTTATTATGCAGCTAGCTAACAGAGATGTCAAAAAATACCAGACATTTTGTAGTTGATACCAATACCTGTGAAATTCAATGACTCTTGATACCAATTTGATACCACGGTAAAAAACTAAAGTCCACTCCTTTGTTACATTTGCATACTGTTTATTGTTAGGAAGATAAACAGGCTATAATTCCCTCATTTTATTTTATGTGAAAACATCAAACAACTGTATTTTTTCAAGTTTAGAAAGAAAGAAAGATTTTCCTTTATTAGTCCCACAGTGGGGAAATTCAGTTTTACACTCTGTTGTTCACACAGTACATATACATGTCAATGGAGAGATGTCAGAGTGAGGGGGCTGCTCCCGACAAGCGCCCAGAGCAGTTGGGGGTTTGGTGCCTTGCTCAGGGGCACCTCGGCAGTGCCCAAGAGGTAAACTGGCACCTCTCCAGCAACCAGTTGGTCTTGGTCCATGTCCACTTGAACTGGTGACCTCCGCGTCCTAACCCAAGTCCTTACGGACTGAGCTACTGCCGCCCCACATTTTACAAGATTACATTTGACACGTTATGATAAAATTTGAATTTAGCTTTGCCCAGTACTTATTTTTACTAAATAGAGCCTGAATGCATCATAAATGTAAATCAGTGGCAGCTCTCATGATGAAATCAGCATGACAAGAGCTAGTTAGCGTTAGCTGTTAGCAGCCGGTAAGCAGCACAGTCCCGCACGGAGCTAACAGCTAGCGTTATCTAGCTCATGTCCCACTGATTTCCACACAGATTTATTGTTCGCAATGCAGCATTATCAGGGGGAAATAAAAGCTGCATGCCCTGGATGCATTGATAGTGAGTTTACTGCATCCCAAACACATTTTCTATCGTTCCCAGGACGCCGTTGATCTTAAGCCTTGACAGTATGTATGGTAAACAACTTTCAAAGATGGCCATAAGCCAGTGTAGTGTTTTCAGCTTGTTTAGCTGCCCAGAGGTGACCAAAAAGGGACTAGACTCTGACTTTCTTTTAACTTCCTCCATGTCATTTCTCACACAAAACAACGCTGCAACAGATTTGGCTACAAAGTTTTACAAGCCTAGCTTGGTTCAAGACTGAGCTTAACGACTCAACATTTTCTGCTTTGGATGCACTCATTTTATCGCCCATTTGAAGACAACCTGTGTCGAATGCTTCACAAAGCAGACTGGAGGCTGGTTTGATGAATGTTATTTTCCTACCTTCAGGCGGCCTTTTCATGTTTGTGTTGCATGAAAATCAGTTTGCAGGGGCTTGAAACTTGATTGAGATGCATAATACATCTTTTCACCTCACAAAACGAGTGCATCTCACAATGTTGTTGGGTAGGGACTGACTTGAAAAAAAAAAAAACAACTCTTCTTTTGTTTAGCATCAAATGCATGTGGGAGGTTTGGAGAAATGAATTACTACCCCAACCGTAAATGGTATTGTAAATGATTGAATCGTCACTTTGAACTGTAAAATCCGATTTGACAACTATGTGTGCCTCTTAGGAGCTTATTTACAGACAAGCTGTTTTTGGGAGCCAATGTGTGAATGTGTGTTTGGACTATCTGAGCTGGAAAAAAACAGACCTGCTTAAAGAAAGGTAGTAATACCTACATTTTTGCAAGTCTCCTAAAGCAAAGAATACTTTGTCAGTCCTATTGCAGTATGAATAAATCCAGCCAGGTGTTTTATATATATATATATATATATATATATATATATATATATATATATATATATATATATATATATATATATATATATATATATATATATATATATATATATATATATATATATATATATATATATATATATATATATATATATAGTGTGTCTGCCAGAGCCTTGGGCATAAAATTCCATTCGTCACACTTTCTCCGATAAAACTGTAGGTGATTGAATATTCTTTCATTTAGGCAGCGCCCTATTGTGCTCAGTTGGAGAAAAAGGAAAAAGATCACGTCCTTTTCATCTGTTGAAAAACTGAAAAGTCCAATGGGTACACCTTCATCAGGGGCGTGAAACTGTTATAAATCAAGTTGTTCTTGCTGGCTCGAGGAATAGAACGTAAGTGTGCAGCCCAGAGATAAGGTTGTGTGTGTGGACTAGGGTTGACAAAAACACACACTATGCTTTTGAATATCTAATGTGAATTATGAATGTGAACGGGGCTGTTGAGAGTGATGACAAAGGACCAACAACCTCTGAGCCACCTTGGATCTCTGACAAACAGCGAGGAAACAAATCTCTCTCTCACACAAACACTTAAATTTGGTGCTGGCACATCTTTTCACAGACAAAATACACACTACTTAGTTTGATATTGCCTAATAATTGAACTGAATTATGTGCCACAGAGTCTGGAGTTGATTGCTTGTGGAAAATTGGTGCCAAAAAGCAGCCACTTTTAGATCCTATTTAGGCTTTTGTGTACAATTCAGATTTTCCAGCAATAATTAGAGCAATTAGCCATGCTGGCACTCGTGAATAAAACACAAATTCAATACAGTTACAATACTGGAAATGATGACGTGAGGTGTTTAAAAAAAAGCCGCACGCTACCAAAGTTGCTGCTGCGAGCTTTGACACAGATTCTCAACATGTCTGGATTGAGTCAGTGGTGACAGAAATGGGACGCGGTTTCTTTGTGCAGAATTACTCGATTTGGTGTTTTGCTGATGGTGGCATAAAACAAATGTCGCTGTTCAGCTCTGTTAACTTTTTTTTTTTTTATAAGCAGCAATTGCACTTTGAAACAATTTGACACATTGCTATACATTATGGAAATAAAGACAACAGCAACAGATGGTTAAAATGAAATAATTAATAAGGTGAAACAGCCAGCGGATGATTAATAATGACTGGGAGAATGCAATAGATTTTAAAAAGTGTTTAAAATGGGACAGATACTATATCCTCTGCCTACCAGAGGATTTCAATCCAGCTGATAGGAGGTAAACAAACTACAGCTATAAACAGGGGCCGGACCATGCCAAGTTTTAAAACGCCAGCAGTGAAATCAATTTTAAAGTCATCAGTTAGCCGATAAAGGGCAGCAAGGACGAACAAAATCACATCAGTCTACATTTGTCTTAATACAGGCTGGGATACTAATTGAGGAGATGTGGCGATGTAAGGTTACCATCCATATCATATTTTTACTGTTCAGGGTCCAGGTAGTCCTATGGATGTATAAAGACAACTGGAAACAGCATTGGAGACAGGCCCCTGTTCATTCCTATGAGAGCTGCTCAGTAGCACATGAAGCCAAAATGGCTCGAATGCTGAGTGATGAAGTACCCAGATTATCCAGGATCTTCTGCATCCATTGGGCCCAAAGAGCAGACGTATTAGCGCTTCCTTTAACTACGCCTCACAGCACTCAGTCTAGGGCTCATTCACATGAACCAAGGAAGTGTATAGTGCACAACTTTTAGGAATGATTTAAATAAGGGCAATTAGAGTGCTTCATACCAGGAAGGTGATTTGCCTCAAAAAATAACTATCCACTGAATTACAGCCATCTCTCCCAATGTAAGTCTATGGGAAAAAAGGCTATTGGGCACAATGGCATGATGTGACTGACATGGAAGTGGTAGTAGTGCCGTTTGGCTACTGCGAATATTTGCTTCAACGCCTGGCGTTCTTCCTGGGGGCTCTAGTAGTCCAGGTACATGCATGCCAGTACAAAACCAAGAAACCAGATGTTTGTAGCCAAAGCAGAAGACAAGAGCCAGACTTGAGAAAGCTTAGCTAGTTTTATGTACTTCAGATACATCTGCTATGCTACTAACCCAGATAATATTATTTCATATGTTGAGACCGGCTGTTGATCACTTAATGTATGGGGAAATATTACAGACATGTTACAGATTACACACAGGCACAAAACCTAAAGGGCTGCTCCTGGTGGCTCAGTTTCAGTTTACGAATCAGGATTTTGATTATAGAAGAAGAAGAAGAAGAAGATAGTCCTTTATTAGTCCCACGAGGGGAAATTCAATTTTTTCACTCTGTTGTTAACTTATACACGGTACATGCAGACCTGAACACACACATGCACAAACATGCAACAATGGAGAGATGTCAGAGTGATGGGGCTGCTCCTGACAAGCACCCCGAGCAGTTGGGGGTTTGGTGCCTTGCTCAGGGGCACCTCAGCAGTGCCCAAGAGGTAAACTGGCACCTCTCCAGCTACCAGTTCACACTCAGTTCTTGGTCCATGGCGGGACTTGAACCGGTGACCCTCCGGTTCCCAAGCCAACTCCCTACAGACTGAGCTACTGCCGCCCCCATTAACCATAATGTCATAACCATCCATTGTAAACTTACCACCTGTATGACATTATGAACCAATGGTATCCTGTAGTAGTCAGTATCAGCCTTGTTTTAAGAAAAACATGTTTTATGCACAATGTGATGGAGAAATACTAGTCTGTCCACAATCCTGAAGTGTAACAGCGACGTATCTGATTGGTGGACCTTGCTGTTACCATGGAAATGTTTACCAAACCCGCGAACAGCTTTTGAGTTGTTGCCACCACTGAACTATACGATCATTTACATTTACCACAGAGCGACCATAATTTCTGAGATGCTGCATTTTTTTTAACAATGAGAAGGGTGTCCATAGGTAAAAACCGTAGGCTGTATATGTAGATGACAATGCTTCTCCATTTCCTCCCACTCTACAAAAGTGAGGCCAAAATATCCCAGATACAGGAGCTGCCATCTTGAGTTTTTGAAGTCATTTGGAGCCATAGTCTGAGCAGTAGTGTTCGGGGATCTGGAGCCGCAGTATCGATGTCCCGCCCATACAACCACCTGAGCCAATCACAAGCTGAGCACAGCTGCTGCTTGTTAGCATGAGCCACCTAGCTGCTACGTTAGCAGGACAGTAGCCGTTTGGCTACAACAACTAACCATAATATCTCTATAACGTTTTGGTTCTATTACACAGACTCGTGGCGGTTATGGAAAGTTAAATGTCTCCTCTCTCGTACATTTCCCAAGCTTCCGGTTACAACTACTTCACTCAGAGCAGTTGTCAATCATGATGTCACACCCCCATTTTATACAGACAGAAACCAACCTAGGGAAAAATTTACTTGAGGTCTACTTTGACCTTTTAGTTTGGCCCTTGACTCATCTACTAACATGGAGGGGGGCGGATTTATGACCTATAATGCAACCAGCCACCAGGGGGCGAGATGTTTTGGCTTCATTGGGGGCGGCAGTAGCTCAGTCTGTAGGGAGTTGGCTTGGGAACCGGAGGGTCACCGGTTCAAGTCCCGACATGGACCAAAAAACTGAGTGTGAACTGGTAGCTGGAGAGGTGCCAGTTTACCTCTTGGGCACTGCCGAGGTGCCCCTGAGCAAGGCACCAAACCCCCAACTGCTCTTTCACTTTCGGCGCCCCCTCACTCTGACATCTCTCCATTAATGCATGTATGTGTGTTTCAGGTCTGCATGTACCATGTATAAGTTAAAAAAAACCCAACAGAGTGTAAACTGAATTTCCCCACTGTGGACTAATAAAGGTTGATCTTCTTCTTCTTCTTCACTTTTGGGGAGCTGTCATGTCGTTCATCTTGATATAGCTCAGTGAATGAAAACGTGGGCAATCACCGATGAGCCCAATATACTGCTACTTTTCTAATGTCCCCTCCGCTTCGCTTTTATGTCTCTGTACATTGTTTGAAGTGGAGATTGCCTCGGGGTTTTCATTTTGTTCTCCTCGTCCAGAGAATCACCGAAGGCGGCTTTTAATTGTGTTTGTATGTATGTCTGAACATATTTCACAGACACACCGAGTATTCTGTTCAACTGGCTTTCAAATATTAATTTTGATAAAGTGCTGGTGAATGAAACGAATCCCTCCTGTTGATGTTTTCCTGCAGGTTCACTCTGGTCCCGGGGCTGCACCCTGACTGGATGCTCATGCTGTTCTTTGCTCACACTCATCTGACTGTGACCGTGACTCTGGGGCTGCTGCTCCTTCCAAAGGTAACTCCATGAACCGGTTAGGTAAATCTAGATAGTTATATAGTTATATAGTTATAGGTAAAACTATCAGTAAAATGTTAAGGTATTTGTGCATAACCATATTTATTTTATGTTACTTTATACTTTGACTCTTTCACAGTTCAGAGGGAAATAGTGTACTTTTTACTCAGCTACATTTATTTGACATATATGTACACGTTACTGCATGATTTGCCATAACTGACAGTTGCTTCACCCGCCTCCCCGATGACGTCTGAACTCGTGCATGATCGTGGAATACGACGTGCCGTGATTGATCGTGGTCATACGTGTAGTCTTGCCACTCACCCGACCAAGACACTGCAAGACTTCATGGTAATGTGATCGTTAGATTTGACATGGTGAACATCGGCACAGACAGTCTGACAGTCAGATAGTCTGATCCCAGCATTAGGTGACGCAACAGTCGGCCTCCATCGCAGCTATTTCTTTGATGTCGGGTTGGTGTGGCTGGGCCTTAAAGTAGATCAACTAGATCCATCTCAATCAGCTGCAACAGTAAAATGCCTCTAAATACCCTAACTTAAGGTAATACATAGTAATATATCAGTCACAAGAGCCATTTTACAAAAGTATGAGTACTTTTACTAATATTGTCATGCTGATAATACTTATAATGCTAATGATCTTGAGCTTTTTATATTTGTGCCTAACTTTTTTGTGCTTGATGGGACATTTTTTGCAATCCAAGACAACAGATTTTGTAAAGAAATTATCATCATGCAAAGAGCGATTTCATTTAGGCAAACAAACTGTCGGATGCATTTATTTGAATGTTTGCCATAATACACAAAGCGCACTGTGAGCAAACAGGTGTCCATGGGCTTGAAAGTGCACAGAGCAGGGAACATGAGAGCAAATGAGTAATCATTTCTTTAGGCTACAAAGTATAATTTATGTACGTACAAAACATATTTTGTTGTCTGCTCAAAATGTGTCTTTGTATGTATTTACATTACTTGTTTGGGAAACTAATCTGTAGAGGAGAAGCAGTTCACACACAATGTGATCAGTGCAGAAGTCGTACTTTTCTTTCTAACAACAGCGTACTTTGTAATGGAGTTTACATTAATACAGAGAGATTTCCATAATGGCTGCTGCTGCACAGTAGCTTGTGTATACAACAGTCCATTAATCATCTGAAGTTCATTTGATATTAGCGATATAGACCACACACACAGATGCTCACAGGCACGTTCGCAGCCATTACCTTAAACTCATTCAAACTGCGTTAGTGGTTACTGTAATTTAGCTGAGCACTCCCGCGGGTGTCTTTATGCGCAATCTCTCAAGCCTGATGGAAAACATTTAATTCTCCTGCTGTGTAAGAAATGCAATACACCATTGGCGCTCTCTGTTCCTTCATTGTTTCTTAATTAGGCACCTCAGACGTGCAAGTCAGTAGAGTACACTGATAATTAAGCACAATGGGAGGATGTTCATCTTACACAGCGTCTGTTCACGAATCTGGGCTAAATATTTGGTTTCCCTTAATTCCCACGTTTGTTATTTGAGCAAAGATGAATAATTTGGCTGTGAAAAGTCAAAATCAAACAGATCATTACAGATCATTCTCTCCTCTCAATCTGATGTGTTTTTGTTATAATTCAACTCATCTCACCCGTTGTTTCTCTGCGTAGGAAGGAGGAGATTAGAGAGCTTCATAAATTTGAATTTGCAATACACAATTTGCATAGACGCATTGGATTAAGTCATAAAAAACAACTGCTTTAAGTCAACAGTAACATTTTAAATGTATTAACTTAGCTTTTAACTGATTTCAGATCCTTTAAAAGAACAGTGTGTAACATTTCAGAGGATCTATTAGCAGAAATGGGATATAATATTCATAATTATGTTTTTAGTAGCATATAACCACCTGAAACTAAGAACTGTTATTTCTGTTAGCCTAAAATGAGCCCTTCATATCTACATGCTGTAGTCTGTCGTCTTCATGTAGTCTGCATGTTGCTCCGCCATGTTTCTACAGTAGTCCCAGAGTGGACAAACCAAACACTGGCTCTAGAGCGAGACTTGTGTTATCTGAAGGCCACCGTAGTTCTCAGACACAAAGTAACATGAGCATTACATTATTCCTAAAGTAGCCCTAATTTTAAGAATGGCCTCTGAGCGAGGCCGACGGTGTTGCTGTGGTTTTGCACTCGGCAGCTCATGTCACCGCAGTCAATCTCCAACCACACCAAATCCTACACACTGTTCCTTTAAAATTGCTGGGTTGGACGTTGTTTGCTCCAACAGTCAACAAATGGAGATCAGCTTGAATTTGAATTGGTCAATAATATATTAAACACATACTGAAAAATACAAATCTTCCTTAGTGTGCATTCATCATTTCTTTAACAAAGTCAGCTGAGGTTAGGAAAGTATTTTTTCCTTACATAAGATCCACATCAGTAAATATTATGCTGCAATTGCCTCCAATGACCCCTTTAGCCAACATATTTATTTTGCCGCAATAAATCTAACCAGAGGTGTCCTATAGGCCAGAGTAACATTTTTGAGAAACTACATTTCCAATAATGACTTTTCTCTCACCCTTCCAGCAGGCTCAGTGATGCCATTATTTAACCTTGCTCTCCATCTGTCTTAGTTCCTGTCAAAAGGGACTCAGGCCAGGGATGATATTGCCACCGAGGCCTACGAGGAGGAGCTGGACATGGGGAGGTCTGGCTCTTACCTCAACAACAGCATTACCTCGGCCTGGAGTGAGCACAGCCTGGACCCTGAGGATATACGGGTAGAGTAGCATTCACAATGATTCGTAGAAGCTGATCATGAAAATATGAATCAATATGTGGCAATGTAATAATTAATTTAATTTTCTCAGGATGAGCTGAAGAAGCTGTATGCGCAGCTGGAAGTCTACAAACGAAAGAAGATGCTCGCCAACAACCCTCACCTGCAAAAGAAGCGCAACTCCAAGAAAGGCCTGGGTCGCTCCCTGATGAAACGGATAACTGAGATCCCAGAGACCATGCACATACACCGGCAGTGCAGCCGCGAGGACGGCAGCGAACACGGCAGCAACCGCAGCACCCTGAGGAGAAACCCGTTTGAACCGAGTCACCACGGTGAGATCATGGCTCCGCCTGTTTAGCTCCCCGTGAGCTGTCATGTCGTCCATCTTTATGTACAGTCTATGATCCCTTGAGCCACACTGTTAATGTGTCTAAAAGGGAATAAACTTGCAAATCATATGCCATTTTAAAATGAGGAAATAAGTCAAATCAGTAAACTTATCACACTTTGATGCCATTTTATTCTTTTAACATTCCCCCAGCCAAGACTCGGGATGACTCCCTGAAAAACAAAGTCATGGGCTTGAAGAAGTCACTCAGCTATGACCACGTTTGTGACCAGGATGAGGAAACTGGAAGCCAAACTGGCTCGACTGCAGGAGACAAAATGACTCCCGTTGGAGGCGCCGGGGAAGGATCTCTTCTGGGTTCCCTGATTGGCCGGAAACATACCAAGAAGCAGCTGGAACCGGCCGCGACCCCACCAAGACTGGAACCAGCCGAGTCCACCGAGTCTGTTCCGCTGTTCTGGAAATCAGCCAGCGCTCACAACTTGACGCACGAGAAGAAACCCGTCCACCTGCGGACCTCCATCATGCAGAAGTCTCTGAGTGTGATTGCGAGTGCCAAGGAGAAGATGCCAGGGTTGGCCAACAAGACGCAGAGCGTGGAGGACGCCAGTAAGAAAGGTCTGAAGGGACCGGAGGAGAGGATGCTGTCTGAGGTGGATGAGACCCCGGAGCATTACCCCAAGATGATCATCAGCCAGTCAGTGGAATACTCCAAGACTCCCATGAAAATGGGCATCATGAAGCAACAGGTACATTTTACAGATTTACAAATTAAAATGATTAATTAATGGTTATTTAACTCTAGTGCTGACATGTTTAGTAATTAGCTACAGAAACTGTATGAAAACATAATTTATGGAAAAATACTAAATCTTCTGTGTTTCCAGCAAGTATTATTTTTTTTAACCTTGGAAATAATTTGTATCAACTCAGAATCTCAGCCTCCACTTAGAAGCTTGGTCCAGAAATACTAATATCATCTCATAGGATGGAGACCCTCGGTCTCAACAAACATCTGCGGGAAACATCTGGCCGTTTAGCTGCTAATTCTCCACTACGTTCACCGTCTAGTTGGCGTCTGCGGGTTGGTACAGGTGATGTACAGTCAGTTCATCAGGCTATTTTAAGTGAAAACAGCTGCCTGCTGCTGCTGGAAGCAACACTGATGACAGACAACTAAAGCATTAAATCTGCAAAAACAATGCAATAAAAGAAGCTAAAACGGTAGAGTTGGATGGTATATACATTATCTGTGAGTTTGTCACTATGAGTGACCCATATCTCAATAAAAATATTGATTACAGCAGCTTTAATTTATAAGATGTCAGCACTTAATACAGACTATTTAATAACCAAAGATCTCTGCTGGCCCACCTTAAAGGCAGGAAGACTGAAGTGGTGTATGTGTTAACTTTGACAGCCCTAATAAATGTATAGTACTTGATAGCTGCAGCCCTATTTAGCGCTCTAATAATTTGATTAATACAGTAGTTAACTTTCTGGGTGGAAATTTTATTGCTTGATTTTAACAGGTAAGCGGCAGCCAGCCATCCATTTGCTCTGAGACCGGCAGGAACCTCTATGATGTGTCCGAGGTTTGTCCCTGGGAGATGGAAGAACCTCAGACTCCCTCTGAAGCAAAGACCCAAAAGCATGTTTCCATTGCTCCCGGAGAAACCACGACAGGCCGGAGAGGCAGCAGCAGCTCTGGAGTCAGCAAAGGTAGCCGGTCCCAGCAGAGGCCGAAAGCAGGGCAGTCCCCTTCCAACAGACGCCGCTCCAAAGATAAAGGAGGAGAAAGGGAGGAAAGCAGGGAGACACGGAAATCTCGACCCCCAAGGTCACCTCTCCCTCTCAAGCCAGACGTCTGTCCCTGGGAATTCGACGAGCAGCCCATGCAGGGCGGAGATTCAGATTCCATCTCCCCAGACAGGATAAGGCGTAAGAAAAGCGTCACGCCCACCGATGGGAAACCTAAGGGGCTCCACTCAGACCACTCCAAATCCACAGGGAGCCTTTTGCAGCCTCCCTCCCTGATGGTAGAGATCTGCCCGTGGGACTACACCAGCCCACCTTCGCCTAAGCAGGAGAAGACCTGCAACAGTCCCACGACACACAAGAAGAAACGGAAAGGCTCCTGCTCATCCAACCACAAAGCTGAGAAGGAGAAGCCAAGAGAGAAGAGCAGAGAAAGGCGGAGCTCCTCCAGCAAGCCGGCGTCGGAGAGAAGACGCGTTAGCCAATCGTCAGAGTGCAGCAGCGGGCCGCTTTCTGAGCGGCGGAGGAGCTCCACCAGAGACCCAGAGGCGATGGAGATCAGGCGGGCAGAGGTTTTCTCCTGGGAGACCGAGCCCTCACACACCAGCTTTGCTCAGACTAAAAAATCACCAGAGAAGAAGAAAGAGAGCTCGCTGAATACCAGTTACAAACCTACAATCATCAGCGGGGCAAAGGTGGCTGATGTTTGCCCCTGGGACTTTCAGGAGCAGGACTCTGGTGGGAGGGCATGATGACTGGTGTGATGATTGTATTCTTTTGTATTCACAGACTGACAGCACAGAGGACAAAGCTACCGAACGATAAAGGTATAACGTTGCATTTGATAAGAATGTTTTTTCTCAAGGTAACCTAGCTAAAAAAAAACAAAAACAAAGATTTTGCAAGAAGAACATTTATTATGCTGTCCATTGATGCAACATAATTATTTGCTAAATAGCAAACATGTCATTGTACATTGCAATGAATGCAACCTTAAAGTCACTTTAGAGGAATTTTTAGTCTGCACTTTTGCTTGCACATTTGTCAAACTTACATTTATGTATGTTTTAATCACATGATTTGTCAATGAATCATATCTGTATTTTACTAGACAATCATTTGTCACAAACACAGTAAATACTTCACCTACGGATCTTATTATTTCTCCTGTTACGATGATGATGCTCTACATTACACAATAAGCCATTGGAGAGTTACTGTGTTATGCTAATGATATTCTACATTACACAGTAAGCCACTGGAGACTTACTGCTTTATGCTGATGATATTCTACATTACACAATAAGCCACTGAAGACATACTGCGCTACGCTGATGATATTCTATATTACGCAGTAAACCATTTGAAACTTACTGCATTACACTGTTGATATTCTACATTACACAATAAGCTAGTAGAAACTTATTGCGTTACACTGATATTACACATTACACAATAAACCAGGGGAGACTTACTGCATTATGCTGATTATATTCTACATTACACTACAAGCCAATGAAGGCTTACTGCATTTCGCTGATGATATTCTATGTTATATGGTAAGCCAGAGGAGACTTACTGCATTATGCCGATCATACTGTATTCGACATTACGCAGTAAGCCATTGGAGACTTACTGTGTTACGTTGATATTCTACATTACGCAGTAAGCCATTGGAGACTTACTGTGTTACGTTGATATTCTACATTACACAGTAAGTCATTGGAGACTTACTGCTTTATGCTGATGATATTCTATATTACGCAGTAAGCCATTGCAGACTTACTGCGTTACACTGGTGATATTCTATATTACACAATAAACTAGTGGAAACTTATTGTGTTACACTGATATTATACATTACACAATAAACCAGAGGAGACTTACTGCATTATGCTGATTATATTTTACATTACGCTATAAGCCAATGAAGGCTGACTGCATTTCACTGATGATATTCTACGTTACACGGTAAGCCAGAGGAGACTTACTGTGTTACGCTGATGATATTCTACATTACACAGTAAGCCAGTGGAGACTTACTGCATCAGATACTGATGATGAAAACAAGCAGGCAGCAGGGGGGAAAAGTCCTCAGGAAAAGATTGAATATGAGCATCTGAGAAGCAGGACCAAAGCCCCACACACAGCTGTGATGCCTTAGCTTTAGGCCAAATACATAATTTATGACATGAAAATGATTTGTTTGATTAGAGAAACATGGGAATAACAAAGAATTGTAGTACAGCTACATTATAAAATGAGAAAAACTGTATGTTTCAATATACAGTATGTATTTTTCTAAAGAAAAAAAAAAGCCATTGCATGAGGCAAACTATCAAGCATCCAATAACTACATGTTCATTGGTTAACTCAACCATGACAGGGGAACTTTTGATGTTGTTGCTGACAGTATTTGTCTTCTTATGTACCACATGATGCTTTTGACATGATGTAGATTGCTATCAATAATGTACATATACTGTATACTTCTGCAATGGCTTGCAGTTACAGTTGCGCAGTACTAAAATATCCATGAGGCTCTCCCTTCTGTTGATATTTATATACTGTTGACTCGATGCCCTGGATGTCCCGTCTCAAAAGAGGCTGTAGTATTTCCACATCTAAAACTAGAAAAGCACTCGGAGAGCGCAGACCTCCGCCAAGCACCATAGTTTCCCCCAATATTGTAATTCACTCCAAAATAAAAATCCTACATTTTTTAAAAAGAATTTTATATCAGTGGCAAACATAGAACATATATACAAGACACAACATAAAACTCACAATACATTAGGCCAAAATGTAAGAGTACCCCCATTTTTTATATAAATTGCTATAAAATCCGCCATCTGGATCAGATCTGGATCAGATCTGGATCAGATCTGGATCAGCCTTTGGGATTTGATAGAAGTACACATTGTAAATCCCTGAGTCAAATTTCATGAGCTTTGGGCAACAATTACCAGAGATATTGAGAAACAATTTTTTGGGTCCCATTTACCCCAATGTTAACGAAAATTTCAAAGTGATCCAGAATCCAGGATTTCTTCCAGATCACCCCCAAAATTAAATCAGTTCTTCTTTTTCACATTTTCGACACTCCCTGAAATTTCCTCAAAATCCGTCCATAAGTTTTTGAGTTATCTTGAACACAGGCAGATAAATGCCGGCAAAAACATAACCTCCTTGGCGGAGGTAATAATGTGATGAAGGACCAAAACCAAGCCTGACGAGGGTAGATGATGTGAATAATGCATTTTTTCTGTCCCTTATCTGTCCATTTTACATCTGCCTGAACGCACCTTCAAATCACTCAAATCTTTGCACATATTCAGTCACTAAAACCACAACAACCTATGCATGGCCAAAGCTTATTTTTGCCACTTTCTGGCTGAACCGAAGAAGAGTAATTTATCATGTCAACGTCATCTCCAACAACAGTCTGCCTCTCCGTCCTGCAATCAGCCACCCACCAATGACACCTAATGAAACACAGTCACACACAGTACCCAGTTCAGCTTCATTACGGCTGTGTGTGCATGACAGTGAAAATACAGGAATACACTCAAATTCACCAGAAGGCATACAAAATCAATACATATATCATGAAATACTTAAAGGGGACCTATTACGCTTTTGTGCTCTTTTCCCTTTCCTTTAGTGTGTTATATATTGTATTGTTCTGTGCATGTAAAAAGGTCTGCAAAGTTACAAAGCCCAAAGTCCAGGCCAAAGGGAGTTACTCTCCCCCACAGAAACGCTGCTCCTGAACTGCCTGAAATGCCTTGATTGTAGTCCCGCCTTTTCGTCCACAACATGGTGATGTCACCAAGTAACACATTTGCATAATACCTCCCTAGCTGCTAGCTTGGCACGCCCTCAAACAAACCCAGTGAGAGCAGAGTCTGAAGAGCTTGGATCAGTTGACCAATCGCAACAGAGTGGGCCAGCTAACCAATCGGAGCAGACAGGGCTTTCAGGAGGGCGGGACAAGAGCTCAAACAGTGTTTCAAATAGATGTGAAAAGAGGGGCTGCAGCACAGACGATATGAGTAAAATAAAGCATTTTTTGGACATTAAAGCATGCAAACATGGTCTAGTAGAAACCCAAAATACAAGTACGCATCTGAAAATGAGCATAATAGGTTCTCTTTAAAAATAATTTATGAGCACATGGGATTTTCAAATATAGATGTCAGATGTTGTCATGTATTTATCAATAATTTCCTGTGTGAGATAACCACATCAAGCGTCCATAAAGTAAAAGGCTCGACGAATAAACATGACCCACCACCATTCAACTTTCACAAGGTTTTGTCTATCAGATGGTTTTAGGCTGTATGAAACAGATTGTTGTAACTTGCCCACTTAATGTATTTTATGCTTGTTATACAGTATAGTGTTGCTCCAAAAAGTTACAAGATGTTGTAGCATCCACACAGGAGTATTTATATTGTACATTCATATTGTGTTGCATGTACATACAGTAAATACCCTCAATTCTGGATTAAATCTTTCTATAAAACCCAAGCTTGCTTTACATTTCTTTGCTGTGTTCAATACTGTTTGTTTGAGGTTTACTCACTTTTACTAATACTCTACAAAATACCATATTTACTCTCAGTAGATACAGAATTGCACAAGGAAAATAAAAATAACCATAATATCAAAACATGCAACATTACAAATAATCTACCGTTAATCTGTGTTTTCAATACAAAGCAACAGATTATGTCTACCTTAAAATATCTGCTTTTGTCTGCCACATTTCCAATAAACGTTAGGTGTTTGTGAAGTCTATTGTTGCAGGTATTCATCTGTCTGTACAACACTGCCATCATGTGGAGAATGAGACTCTTATGTCCACATTAGACAGTGGTGGAAGGTAACTAAATACATTTATTCCAAGTATTGTACGTGAGGTATTTGTAGTTGTATGCTACTTATGCTTTATACTAGGGAAATATTCCACTACACTTATTTTCCAGCTGCTGTTAGTTAGGCTACTTTTCATATGATTGATGATATGAATTTATAACATCTACTGCGTCATTACAGATTTAACTAATTAAACTGTGGTAAGTAAAGATCTGAATGTCAGTCTTGGGCACTGCCGAGGTGCCCTTGAGCAAGCCCCAACTGCTCAGTGCAGCTTGCTCTGACCTCATATATACAAAGTTGCAAGAAAAACTATGTGAATCCTTTGGGATTACTTGGAGTTGTGCATAAATTGGTCATAAAATATGTTCTGATCTTCATCTAAGTCACATCAATAGACAAACAGTCTGCTTAAACTAATACCGTACAAAAAATGTGATGTTTTCATGTTTTTATTTAACACATGTAAACATATATGTGTGTGTGTGTGTGTGTGTGTGTGTGTGTGTGTGTGTGTGTATATATATATATATATATATATATATATATATATATATATATATATATATATATATATATATATATATATATATATATATATATATTTAGATATATAGTTTAAAGTATCATACAAAATAAATCAAGTATAGTATCTAATTGTAGCTTAATTAATAAAACGTACTTAGTTACCAGTAACAATTAATATCTATATATCCATATCTATATAGGTACATATGTTATAATATATATATATATATATATATATATATATATATATATATATATATATATATATATATATATAAAAATATATTATATATAAATACTTTAAAGTGGCATAGGGAATAAATCAAGTATAGTATCTAATTGTATCTTAATTACTAAAGTATAGAGCTTGAGTAGATGTACTTAGTTGTACTTATCTATCTATCTATCTATCTTTATATATATATATAGATGAATGGTTACTGGTGACCCCACACACACACACACACACACACACATAAATTAATGATTGGCAGTGACGTCATCCCTGCACCAGGACGGGGCTGAGCCGGTTCAGCCTCAGCCGACCGGGAGGACACCGTAGCACCGGATCACACAGCGACCACAGAGCAGCACAACGCCACAACGCAGCTTCCTTTAGTCACCTCTTACCGGGACAGAGCGCTCTGGGACAACATGGGCAACGTCCAGGTAAGAAAACCGGATCCCTTCCAACTTAACAACCCAAACAACATCAGCTCTCCATGAACGCAGCATAACGTCAGTGGGTGTGATCACTACACCAGCCTCTTTTAAAGAGTCCAGTTTGCAGTGATGCAGTAGGATACATGTCAAGTCATAGACCATAAATCAAGAACAAGATCTCTAGGCAGCGTGCATGTGAATATTACAAGTTTTTAATTGTTATTTAGGTGATGAAAACAATGCGTGCTGCGTGTAAACATCCAGCACTGGGAGGCAGAGGTTGCGCAGTTAGGTCGAGCAGAGGGAGAGTCCTGCCAGGCCGAGGAGGCAGCAGGGAGGGATTTCTCTGAAACGCTGATCAATAAGGCCGCATTGTATGAAACGGGAGGTGGGAGAGGAGAGGAGGCTGTGGACCGCGTACTGCTGCTGCTGCCACATGACTCAGCGATCACGCAGCAGGCTGCACCCTTTTCCTGCCTGGATGCACTGGACCAGGACAAACCCTCCACGGCCTCACTGTGGCAGCTGTTTGAGTGTGAATGCAGCTTCATACTGGTAGTTTCTGCTCTGCAGTGATACATGTTACATCAGGTGTATTCTCCATTAGGCCTACTTGCAGGTTGCTTTGACTGTACAGCATATCAGAAATAACAGGCTACACGATTCTGTGTAGTTTTTATGTTTGCTTCAGATTCATGAATGATTTACATATTTTAATGATTCTGCCTCTTTTTATTCTCCAGCCCACCATAGTCCCATATGAGGACTTTGATGTCACAGCTGATATCAAGGCGATCAGAAAAGCATGTAAAGGTTTAGGTAAGTGAACAGTATAAGAGGTTTTGGTAAGGGGAGAAAGAAAAAAAAAAAATACCTTTTTATCTCCCCCACTGGGAAAATATATTTTTTCCCTTTTTTACTCATTCTTTCTTCTTACACACCCTCAACCCCCCAAAATTCATTTATTTAAAGAAATTTAAAATAGGGCCCCGCCCCCCCCCCTCCCCCCCCGCCCCTGGGGGTTTGGTGCCCCCCCCCCGCGCACCCCCTCCGCTGCCCCCAAAGGGGAACCTCCCCCCCCCCCCCCCCCCTTTTCCCCCCCTTTTTTTTCCCCTTCGGGGCTTTACCCCCGGCCCCCCCGGTCCCCAACCCCCCCCCCTACAGACTGAGCTACTGCCGCCACCAAACTTCACCTTACAGGTCCACACGATAATTAGGTGACAATTAGCAAGTAACCTATTTGAAATTTCTTTGCCGTTACTGCGCGAATTACCCTAATATTTACCTTAATATAAATGAAAAATTATTGAATAATTATATTCTGATATTTCACAATAGTTGCTACTTTATTTAACACCAGGAAAGTTAACTGAGATGCTTTATTTCTATGTCTGATGAACAGATGATAATTAGCAAATATCTTGTTTGAAATTTCTTTAAATACTAAGGGCCTTATTTCAACCATTATATGCTATTTTAGCATATATAAAATAATTCATTACGATAATATATAAATTAATGTTTATAATAAAGTAATTTCTGATGAATTATGAGGTAAATATTGGGGTAAGTTAATAGAGGATAAAAGTTGCCGATACCAGACACCATGCAGAACATTTTAAGGCAATACATCGGTGGCACCTGTCTGCTGGGAGATGCTATATACCAGCAGAATCAACATAACGGCAATACTTCCTCCTTATTTGGTCAGTTCTGTTTTATTTATGTCAGTAAGTCAGCTGTCATTACCCAGCTGATTATATAACAATTACATGAAAATTACGTAAATAAACAAGAATCATTATGACAGAACTTCTATGTTATAAATGACCTCGTCATGCATATTATTGTCAGTTATGCACTATACATGAGGTTAATTGTGCATTTAGCA
Source organism: Pterois miles (assembly GCA_947000775.1). Classification (NCBI taxonomy): domain Eukaryota; kingdom Metazoa; phylum Chordata; class Actinopteri; order Perciformes; family Scorpaenidae; genus Pterois; species Pterois miles. The sequence continues at coordinate 3,107,350 of CAMQGK010000263.1, read as the reverse complement.
TGATTTTGAATACATAAGAGCAGCAATTTTGCCCCATTTTTAACATGTCAACCTGTCAACAGCCGTTTTTATGAAAGGCCTGTTCAGGTCGAGTGACGAGACTCCTAGACTGCCTTTGGTGTCTAGCAAAAGTGAAATATTGCTATGATGGTTTTATTGTATTTGAATGATCTCGATGTCAACACTTGTGTGTGTCTGTGCCGCTGTCTATTCTCCAGGCACAGATGAAGAGGCCATTATTCAGATCCTGGCCAATCGCTCTGCAGCTCAGCGAGTGGAGATCAAGCAGGCCTACTTTGAGAAGTACGATGACGTAAGTATCTGCCTACGCTTCCTCTTTCTCTTCGATACGCTCGCACACGCACGTGCAGTTAATCCTGTGTTTGTTCAGGAGTTGGAGGAGGTCCTGAAGAAGGAGCTGACAGGTAGTTTTGAGAAAGCCATCATAGCCATGCTGGAGCCTCCTCATGTTTACTTCGCCAAGGAGCTGAGGAAGGCCATGAAGGGGGCGGGCACGGACGAAGACGTGCTGGTAGAGATCCTGTGCACAGCCACCAATGAGGTCCGTCAACATGCGATGCTATTATTTGATACTCCATGTTTCTATTTGCAATAGTCCTCACTGTTAGTTGATTTTCAGTATAAAGAACAAAGTGCTTATGATATGGTTTCCATTTTGGCTACCATGTTCTAATACGGCATTCTTTATAAGGGGTTTTAATAATTTCTTATCGTAGACTGTATATAAGAAGTGCACGTAGTTACAGTGATGTCACCCATTGGTTTGTGGAGTGCCATTTTGAAGCCTCAACTTTGGCATTTTAGCAGTCGCCATCTTGGTTTCTTTTTGCAACCAGAAGTGACACAAGATGGTGGAGCTAAGTACAACTGAATGTTGAATAACACATTTTTAAGAGACCAAAATGTTCCAATTAACTTTCATGAACTAAAAACACCATGAAAAAGTTAAAATTATAAGGCAAAAACGTGGACAACTACCAGACCAGACAACGCCGTGGTAGCGACCTGTCAATCCCAAGGTAGCCACGCCCTAAAGCACCCCCTGCTTTATGGTGACTCTAAATGGGGCCATAATTTACTAAATGAACATCACACTGTATTGAAGAAGACTTGAAACTAGAGCTTGAGACTCATGATTTACAATGTTTACTGAATAAATCAAGTGAGAAGTAGGCTCATTTTCTCATAGAATTCTATCAGACAAATGTTTGCAGTTAGAAAGAATGCAGTTTTAAGCCATTTCAGTCTTGGCCTCACTTTTCACACCCAGAGGTATCCACCTGGTTCTAACTATTGATAACTGTTATTGATAATAACTTGGGTATCAATGTTAAGATGCTGATAAATGGATTTTAGTCCTGATTCTTTGCAGCAAGTGGCCAATAAAAAAACACAAGTTATTGTTAAGCTTGTAGCAGATTTACACCAACATGGCCACCCAAAAGCTGTCATTTTAAATGGCTTTACTAACCATTAATTAATAAAACTAGTAATTTATGAAGTGTGCCTTAGCAGAAAGTGGTATCCCAAGTCTTATCAATACATTCATTTCAAGTTTCAGGTTAGAAGCAAGCAGAAAAGCAGTGAACATGACTCTATTTCCATTTTCTAAGTTCTTTAAAACTGCTTGTATTGATATAACCCTGTTTTTCTGTTGACAGATGTTAAAACTGCATTCATAGATTTGTTGGCCAGCTGAGAGGGAACAACATTTGAGGGCTGTGAAATCAAAATATTAAGCTCAAAGCTGCGAAAGCGTTCCACTGAGCTGACCTGTAGAGTTTGGAGGATAATTACCTTCACCACGGAGGTTATGTTTTAGGTTCGGTTTGTCTGATTATCAGCAGGATTGCAGAAGAAACTACTTGCCCAGTTTTCATGAAACTTGGTGGAAGGGTGTAGCATGGGCCAAGGATGAACCATTAAATCTCGGAGATCCAAATCATGTGGCAGATACACATTTTAAGATTTCTTTGGCCTCATTTGGCCTTGCCGGAGGTCTTCACACTCCAAGAGACGTTCTAGTCCTCTGTGGGTTTGTCACTACAGCTGAGCCGTTTCATATTACAGAAAATCATTTGCTCACTACAAATATAAAAATATTGATCAGAGCTAATATAAGTAGCTGACTGAATCTCATCTTTCTTTAACTTCTAACAGGACATCTTGAGCTACAAGGAGACTTATGCCCACGGTGAGTTTTCTGCCTTGCTGAGTTAATAATTTGATCTTCCTCTCATACAGGAAAGTGTTCAAATTTAACCAGCATGTGGAACAGATACATACCAGGCTTTATATTTGTCATAATGTTGTGGGTGTGTCAGTTTTAGGAGTGAATCATGGTTTAATGAGCCATGTTTTCCTCACATGCTGGACACAAATACAGTCAGATTTTATCCTTGTCTGGGTTAAATTTCACTTATTGCAAAATATCTTCTAGCATCGCTCTGTAGGATACAGATTGTATATCATGTATGTTGATGGTGTACAGATTACTAAAGTTTTAGCTTCTTACGTTGCAGTGCATGAGCGCGACTTAGAGGCCGACATCGAGGATGACACCAGCGGAGACGTGAGGAACCTCTTGATGTCACTGCTGCAAGTAAGGACTCATTATTTTAGCTTTATTTAGCCATGAACAACACTTCTAGCATCGGTAGGTACAAGGGGAGTAGCAGTACATTAAAAAAAAAAAAGAAAGTTGCCACGTTGAAGCACAATTAGGAGGAAGTCTTGAATCTGGATGGGAGCCATAAAGAGAAGAAGAATACTACTTTTCTGCTTGTTCTTTGTTCGCCCACTGGGACATTCGTCACACATCACATCACTGGCATGCGTCGGCCTCCATGCCAGCTTTTCCAGCACTCCCACCCGTTTGTGTTTCCCCTCTCTCTTCCTTCCCACAGAAAGAAAAGACAAAGTGTGACTCATGTTTAACAACGCCGTCTACCCAAAGAGGCCTTCAATGTTCCCCGCTGATGTGTAGCAGATGATTGTTATCCCATTAAATGCCGTAGATTATTTCTGTAATCCATCTTTTTGACCTCTCCTCCTCTCACTAAATCTTTTCCCTCACTCTCTCTGCATGCATCGCCTCCCTGATCCGTCATCTTAAACCTATCTGTCCCTCCATATCTCTGTTTCCTCTTCTCCTATGTCCTACTTCCTCTACAGGCGAGCAGAGACGAGGGCTATGAGGTGGATGAGGCTTTAGCCGAACAGGATGCTGCATCTTTGTTTGAGGTACAGTCCCAGACGCTGCATAATTCCTTTAAATAACACCAGTGTTTGTGAGGTAATGTGATCCTAGATTTAGATGTTGAAGCATGTGAGCCCAGGGTTGACTGGCAAAGTATAGGTTTTATTGAATCAAAGTGTGTTTTTGTGGGTAATGCCGTACTGTGGGTTTTTGGTCCGGTACAGGATTGTGGCATCTTTGTGGAAATTCGCAACTAAGGTGTGAAGCTTTAGAGTTTCACACCAACAATGAACAAATATAAATGTGTGCGGAGACAGCAGTGTGGCGAAGAGTCGGAGAGGATATCAGTAGGTTCCTCACATCTCACAGAGTCCAACGAGGTTTTATTGTCCTTCTCATGTAAGAAGTCACTAAGTCAGTTCTTTTAGCCACGTTAGCATCTTGGCTCTAGGGATGGCAGTGTTTGTCGGTTGGTCCACCACTTTCGTGAAATATCTCAACAGGCATTGGATGGATTGCCGTGAAATTTGGTACAGACATCCATGGTCCCCTGAGGATGAATCCCACCAACATTGGGGATCCACTGACAAACATTTCTTTTTGCCATTTGGGGCTCCTTATACACTCACGATAATGTTACAGTGCCTATATGTCGAAGCACAGTAACAGTATGTATGACTCTGCGAGGCACCTGACTACTGTTACCGTAATGCTGCTACAATCCATCCAGCGGTGCAGCTTCGAAGCTTACCAAACTCGTAATAAAACATTTTGACAAATTTTTGAACACCCTGTACCACATAAAATTGGTTCGAGGAGGTCAGTAAGCACAACCAGAATTCATATATACGGCGCACTGGATTATAAGGCGCATTGTCGATTTTTGAGAAAATTAAAGTTTAAAGTGCGCCTTACAGTCCGGAAAATACAGTAGAAAAGGAAACTTTACAAGAAACATATGTAATGTAAAAAAAAAAAAAAAAAAAATATATATATATATATATATATATATATATATATATATATATATATATATATATATATATATATATATATATATATAATATAAGGTATATAATAGACTGGAGCACAATCCCCTCCCCCAGTCGGAGACAGTAATTGACTGGAATCTGTAATTTATAAAGAACCATGTTACATGTTACTATGTTACTGTGAATTTCCCCACTGTGGGACCAATAAAGGAATATCTTATCTTATATCTTATTGTATTAAAAGGACTAAAAAACGATTTTAAAACATGTCTGATCTGCCTCAGCGAACCTTGTTTCTTGGCTGATGTGTCGAAGCAATCACTGCAAGTTTTAGTCCCACACCAAACATGAAGAATCTAACAAAGAGCACATTCATTTAACACATTGTTATTGTAATACTATGAGCTAAAAGACATATTTCATGATGATTTCACCAATAAAACCAAGCTTTTAAACATTTTTAAAAATGGAGCCTACCTAATCAAACACCAAACAAACGCTGGCCTCAGCTGCTCAGGTGTGTTTCAGGAAGAAAGGCCCAGGTAAGCTTCACGCCCCCCTTTTATAGACTCTGCCCCTGGCCTGAGTCCCTCCTTGGTCCTAGTGCTAGTAGAGTTCCTTCCTAATGAGGTTTCATGGTCATTCTGATATGCTTCTTCATATGAGAATGAGCCAAAATATACCTTTTTAAAGTTGGTTATGGTTTATTACAAGTTGAGTCTTTATGTTTAGGTAGTACTGGCCACACTATTTTTTATGATAACATACTCACCATGTCACTGTCAGATGGGGTCAGCCTGATGTTAGTTAAAGGTTTAAGGTGCTTTATTTGCCATTTGTCAGTTCCAGCAAAGCCACCGTTGGCAATGAAAATCTTTAGGTGTTGGTTAGGTTTAGGGTAAGAATATCAGGGTGAGCCTCTCAGAGGCAGATCACAGCATCTGACAGTAATGATGACCAAGTATACAGTATAAATGAGACCCATCTTGGTGTAATATTTCCTCTTTTTGTGTTTGTCAGGCAGGAGAAGGCCGATTTGGCACAGATGAGTCCACCTTCACCTTCATCCTGACGCACAGAAACTACATGCAGCTTCAGGCCACCTTTAAGATGTATGAGTCGGTAAGGACTGATAAACAGCAAGATAATTTCCTACCGGCTTCCCGCCACTGTTGATATTGTAAGTTCTCATAACTTATTGTCTTGCAGCTCTCAGGAACAGACATTTTGGACACCATTGGCTCTGAAGCAACAGGAACTCTCAAGGACTGCTACATTACTCTGGGTGGGTTGTACCAGTGGTTTCCAATCTGGGGTCCAGGCCCTCCTTAGAAGGTGCCAAAGATCACAGGGAGTGCGCCAGGATTTGTCTGCTCTGAGGTTTATCAAAATTCAATTTGGACATGTAGGCCTATAACTTAAATCATAATGACATACCGGATAATTTATTCAAAAGTCTGTATATAAAACTATTTAAAAAGATGTATTTTTTGCTACTTGATTGGCCACGTTCTGTTTAAACCCAGTATTTCTGCATAGTTTCAGATAAAGATTAGGCTGCTAGTATAATTAGTATTATACTATTTGTAGAAAATAGATTCCAGTGGTGGCTGAGTAGTATTACTTCCGAGTCAAGCGATCCAAGCATTTCCAATAACTCCAGAACTTTGTCCAAACACGTCCAAAAGTCAACATGTATGGAAAAAAGAGGGATGTAATTATGTTTTTATCTGGCAGAATATTCTGCTTGAATCTATACTTGATGGGGTTGAGCGTTTTTTAAATATCAAATCAAATAGCAGTTCTTGTAATAACACCTGCTGCCTTTGTGTGTGTGTTTTACAGTCAGGTGTGCTAAGAACCCGCAGCTTTATTTTGCCCGACGCCTTAACGCCGCCATGAAGGGACTGGGCACTGACGAAGACACGCTCATTCGCCTCATTGTAGGCCGCTCTGAGGCAAGTCAAATGCCGAGGACCATGTAAACGTTCAATTCAAAGAAAGTGAGCAGTGAAAAGGGGTTTTGTGGTGACAGCAGTGTTATGTTGTTAACCCCGCAGATCGACCTGGAGACAGTGAAGGACATGTACCTGGAGAAGTACGATGTCACCCTGAAAGACGCTCTGGATTCAGAGTGCGGTGGAGACTTCAAACGCCTCCTCATCGAAATCCTGCACTAAAGCATCTCACCTTCTTCCTACAGGCCTTATTTAATCAACGTGACACAATGTCTCCTCTCTCCATCCTTCCTTCTCTTCTTTCAGCCGATTAGACTGTTGTCAAGCTATTAATAGACGTTATCAGTCACTATAAACCCCATAGATGTGGGTCAGTAGTGTCCTACTGCATCCACAAGTAGGTTTTATCATGTAATCACATGGTACATTACTGAAAAAGACGGTATAAAAGAACACAACAGCGACCTCTAGCGTCTGTAGTTATTATGACAGGAGCAGAAGTGGAAGTCAGGCTGTAGTAGAGACAGTGTGAAACTCAATAAAGGGTGGAGGCTGGAGATGATGGATGGGACACCAAATACAGTTTTCACCCAGGAAACCAGAGCTCACATCCTGTGTGAAACCAACAATGTGTAGTTGCATCTGTAGTTATTTTAACCCAAAACAGTTTTTCTGCAAACTTAACTAGATGGATTTTTTTTTGCCTAAACCTAAAGATGTTTAAAAGTTGTAGTTTTATTGCTGAAGTCTAAAGAAGTTGTAGTTTTGTTTCCTGAACATAAATAGGTTGTAATTTTATTGCCGAAACCTATTTTTTTGTTTGTTTCTTAAACCTAAAGAAGTTGCAGTTTTATTGCTGAAGTCGAAAGAAGTTTGTTTCCTGAACATAAATAGGTTGTAATTTTATTGCCTAAACCTATTTTTTTGGTTTCTTAAACCTAAAGAAGTTGCAGTTTTATTGCCAAATCAAAAGAAGTTGTTGTTTTGTTGGCTAGACCTGTTTTTTTGTTTGTTTCTTAAACCTAAAGAACTTATAGTTTTATTACCTAAACCTAAAGAATTTGTAGTTTTGTTTCTTAACCTAAAGGATTAGTTTTACTTTTGTTGCCTAAACCTGTGTTTTTGTTTTGTTTGTTTAGAAGTTGCTGTTTTGTTGGCTAAACCTTTTTTTATTTTTTGCCTAAACCTAAAGTAGTTGTAGTTTTCTTGCTTAAACCTAAAGAAGTTGTAGTTTTCTTGCTTAAACCTAAAGAAGCCTTTTTGTTTGCGTTAATAATAACATTTCATTCAGTTTTACAACATGTTAGAACGTGTTATTTTTAAGTTTCTCTTTCACTTTTACACCATAGTAGGTGCGGTAGGCCCCTTCTGACCCACATCTATGGTGCTTATAGCAGCTGATAACACTTATCTAATGGTCTGATAACAGTCAAATCAGGTGCTTCTTTATACTCCTTTTCTTACTCACTCACTTTGTAGACGTCTGACAGTCAGTTCTCTTTGCAGCATGGACCAAAAACCAACACTTTGTTTTATTATACAGTGATTCACACATGGTGAACATACATTCATAGTCTTTAAATGCAGTTTTGCCAAAAACATTACACTAGAGGTGCATTGAATGTCTGTTAGCCCTTTGACAATATTGTCGCAGCATTATGCATTATAACTTGTGTGGAAGTTGTGCAGCTGAGCATCATGTTAATGTATTTATCCAAATGAATAGTGTTAGTCCAGTTCTTTATTCACAATCAGCAGCTTTACACTTTTTATATTTCAGGTGTAGTTTTAACCCAAAGTTGTAACGTTAAGAGGCTGCTGCTGCTGCTCAACATAAACGATGTGGCCTCTATTTGTCACCTCACAATCCTCCATTAACTCAACTATTATTTGCCTCAAAGTTGCCTTTCATAAGATTATAGCGATGCAATTTCCTTTTTGCTGCAACACTTAAGTGCCGAGTTATCACGTTTGGTCTCTGACACATTAGAGAATTGATTATATAGGAGTATATTACCCTGATATCAAAAGCCTGGACTCTTTTTAGACATGGAGTGTTGGGTTTTTGTAGTCACGTCCCTGAATGTTACGTGGGATTTTTAACTCAGATGGTTTGTAGTCTTATTTTTAATCACAGCTAAAATGCTGCCTCTCACATTCACACGCTGTATCAGACAGTTGCCTTTTTCCTGTTCTCATTAAATTAACATTTAAATTTACTACAGTTAGAGTCCTACATAATAAGTGTGTCAGACTTCAGAGATCAATGTGCATTTACGATCATTAGGTGAAAAAAAAGATGTGTTTTGCTCTATAACCTTGTAGTACAATCTGATAATGGACACTCTTCATCCATGTATGGAATTATATCTTAACTAATTTTATTCAAACTCTATATTATAGTAATGTATATGACTATGATAAACAGTTGTCTTGTCATACAGCAAATCAATACATTAATTATATGAAAGAAGAAATTGTAACCTGATGTTAAAAATATTAAAAATGTGAAATACGTATGCGGTGAAAATAAATTCTAACTCCACCAAAACATGTAATTCTCTTTATTTCCTGTAGATGGCATTAATGCACCACAAGGATTAGCGTCTATGGCGCTTTTCATGAAGAAATGACAAAACAGTTGATGAAATCACAATGAAATCAGTAGTATAATATTCTGTATAAATGTACAGTGTAATAAACATGAATGAACATTTTTCTTTGTCGTTAGATATGAAGATTTAATGGGTTGTTTACTATAATGTTAGTGTTGGTGGCCTACGATCCAAAGTATTTTTTTACAACATCTAGCCCAAAACATTTTGACTTAACTACAGAGCACAGAAACATTGGGGCGTCTCTGGGATATTTAAAAGTGGACAGAGGAGAATAAAAGCTCAAAACAAGCGGGAAGTGCTTCCAGATGCACCGACAGGAGCAGCCGATTTCTCACTTTGTTTCCCACAGATGTATCCTTCTCATTCTCCCACTCCTCCCTCTGTGTCCTTCTTTCCCTTCATATTCCTTGTAATGGTTGTTTTGGTGTCAAGGGCAAAGTTTGGAGTGCACTTGCTTTCTGCACATTTTGCCACCTGTACAGTGTATCCACAGTCTGGGCGCCATATGTAGCCCAGTTTAGTCCGACCGTCCAGCTCATCCTGCACTCTGGCAGCCTGCCGACCTCTCTGGTTGAGACGACTCTGTGTACCACACATGAAAAGGTGTGGTGTAGAAACCATGCAGTATACGTACATAAGTATGATGTATCAGACTCGCCTTTGAGAAAAATTTCAGTCAATAGTAGTCACATTGTTTCTGAAGAAAACCAACCCAACCAACTATTACATTGTTCCTAATTAATGACACAAATAAGGGATTGTAGGACAATTATTGATGGAGAGGGGTTGAATTTTATGTTTCCCCAATAAGAAATCAACTGCAATACTCATATAAAACACGGCAATACCCTTATACACAGTATATACTGTATATACTGTATATATATATATATATATATATATATATATATATATATATATATATATATATATATATATATATATATATATATAAAACTACAATACCATCAGAAAAAAACAACACCCATGTAAAAATAGTGGTTTTTTTTGTATGTATAAAATGCAATCCCCTAATAGGAGAAAAATGCCCTAAAAACAATCCTACAGAAAAAACTGCAATGCCCTCAGAAAAAACTGCAATACCCTTACAAAAAGTGCAATACCCCTAATAAGAAAAAAACTACAATACCCTTAGAAAAAATGGCAATACCCTTAGAAAAAACGTCAGTATCCTTATGAAATGCAATACCTCTAATAAGAAAAAAATTGCAATACCCTGGGAAAAAAATGCAATACCCTAATAAGAGAAAAATGCAATACCTCTAATAAAAAAAACTGCAATACCCTCAAAAAATGGCAATACCCTCAAAAAATGGTAACACCCTTAGAAAAAATGTCCAACCTTCCCTCTGATATCTCAAAATAACATAGTCTACAACTCAATTCAATATTAATAACCAAAGCATAAACAAGCATAAGTTACAGTATAACCTTAACATTTGACCATAATATCCTTATGAATAAACATTTCATAATAATAATATTGTTTCTTTATATAATTAATCTGGAATGTAAACCTGAAATTAAATATAGGCACTTTAAACAACACTGTTTTCTCAAAAAAGTCAGCCTCCCCTCCCTTCAGCAAAAACAAAAAATACTGTAAATAACATTCCTCCTTTACTTGCAGTCCTCATCCACAATGATTTCAGTACAGTCCCAGTATAGTAACATGATGCACGACGTCACCGATTAGTGGATTAAATATATCGCATTGTGAATATATCACATTAGATGTTTAAGTTGATTTTATGGCATTAGATGAAATTTCTTTTGTATTTTGGAGGCCATGAAAATTGACAGAGAATCATAAAAACGTCTAAAAGCTTGGTAATAATGTCTCAATGTAGGACTAAACATTAACATTTATTTTTCCAAAAAAGTACATACAAACAAACCTATGCTCTGCCTAAAGAAACAGCCATACCGACTCTACACACTCATACGCTTGTCTTTCCCTCCATCTGTGCTCTATTACCCAGAGTGCTAATGTGTAAGGGCAACTAGTCCTGCCAGGCGGAGCTCCGCTCTCCATACTGTGGTGCTCTGACCTTTTTCCTTCAACGTTCATCATTGTCAGACCACCATAACTCACCCAGCCAGTCATCTATCAGCCTGGAGGTGGTTTCAATTTGTCTCGAGATATGCTTTCGTTCTTTCGCCTGCTTATTGTCTTCTGTCTAGTTTCATAACTGTGCTGTTCATGCTTTATTCATGGCAACAGTCTGGTCAAGTAACCTTGAACTAGAGAGTATTAGATGACTGAAGTGGGAAATGGTCACGTCGGCTCTCTTTTGATGCCGGAGACTCCAGCACCGTCAAGACATAAACCTGCATATTAATGGTGCTAATCCTCTAAAAGTCATGATTTACTGGATAATCTATACCACACACTAACCCAGGGGTCATAACTTCAAAGGCTGAAACAATAACATCAACTGGTCTACTGGTTTTCATAGAACATATGTCCTGGATCGTAATATGCTTTTTGATGTTGTGCCAAAGCAGAGCAGCAGTACTCTGGGAATGAGAGGGGTTGTTGGTGGGCGTGCGTAGGAAGGACATTAGGAGGTTAACTACCCAGCTAATAGAATTTCAACAGTTTAAATTCGCGATAAAAGACCTCTGTTCTTTGAAGTGCAATAGGAAACACCTGGCAGCTTCTGCAAAGAGCAAACACGTTCAATTCAGTCTCCACGTTTTCAACAGTGACACACTGGGGAAGGCTCATGATAGGATTAGTACATGCAAGATTATGTTCGAAATGGCATAGTCCTACGAACACGCTATTCATATTAAGATGTAAAACTGAGTATGTGGTGCGTGCCCGGATGTATAGCCCGACTAGATTAGCAAAAAATTCTGATTATGCCTTGCGACCCTTCAAACTGTCCAATTGCGAACTGCAAGGCAGGCGTTTAAAATAATTAACTGAGGGATGAAATGATTTTGAATGATGGCCGCGGATGTAAAAGAGAACTGAACAGCGTTGGAGGCGGGTGCCGTTCATTCCTATGAAAGTTGCCATGGCGCATGAAGTCAAAATGGCTCGACTTCCGTCTGGAAAAGTACCCTGATGTTCTGCGGTCTTCCGGGTCTTACTGGGCCCTACTGGGCCCTACTGCACATATCCGATATGCGCAAAAGCATCCGCTCAGTAACGTGACTCGGTCACGGGGTCCCAACGTCGTGGCTCCATATACGTAAACAGAGTAACATAATAACTTTGGATTCAGCTATTAGTGCGTTTTACAACTTTTAGGACCTCATGATTTGAATCAGTGCTATTAGAGTGTTCGCAATGGTTTCCTCCAAAAAAAAGAAAAAAAAATCCACTGAGTCACAGAATTTTTTTTTCTCAATATAAGTCTATGGGAAAAGTCTTTTTGGGCCCAATGACATCAGGCGACGGACACAGAAGTTGTAATATCACTCTCTGGCCACTACAAACATTGCGATCAACAGCCAACGCTCCTCTTAGGGGCTTGATGATGGCAAGTGACGTTAATGCCTCGTATCCACACCGTATTTTTGTTTAGCGTCTGTATGGTTTTGTTTCCAGCGACCCCTAGTGTTCACCTCAAAGAAATGCAGCCTTTACAGATGGCTAGAAACACCGTCGCAGATATGGGAGAGTGGTTAATTTTGTTTTTTGTCGTCCAGTCTAACTGAGTCACGTTTATTCTTTGTTTTGTGAAAGTTCAACAACATGCTAACATTGGTACCATGCTAGCTGTGTAACAGGCTGTAAAGTGCAGGCAGTGGTTTGTATGCCTTTTAACAAAATATCATACAAAATTACTAAATATGCCATAGAACGTTTCACTTGGAAAAAAATATACATATTTATAAACAGAGCTATATTACATTCATCAATCAGTTATTATTTTGCTTTTCTAGCTAACCTCCTGTGGTGCATGCAATCTGTCCGTAATCTGTTTTGCAAACACATCGGAGATCATTGAGGTTTATGAATGAATGAAATTCCAGTTGACTTGCATACATACACAGAGCTATGTGAAAACGAGGTGTTATAGTACAGCTATGGTACATTCACATGTGTCCTTTTCACTTCCATTCAATGGGAACGAAAGGACATAAATACATTCACTTCCCTTGGCAAAGTTCAACTTTGGTAAACTTTCAGGTGAATATCAGCTGCAAAAAAGTCCGGCACAACAATTTTATCTTTATTGGATTTAATATAAAACATCAAATATACACTTAATTACAGTTCAGTTTGAGTAAACAGAAACTATACCTTAAGGTATTAATATTTAAGATAGCATGCTATCTCTCCAGGAAAGTTTAATGTCAACATATGGCGCTTATAGTGAAACACATGACTCTCTTTAAGTCCATAATATGCAGAAAGTGGTCATTAAACAAGGCATGCAGTAGATATTCACATTAGAAAATGGCGGCTAACATGAAACACATGCTCTTAAAAAACACAATCATGAATGAAGCCAGCGCCAGCGAACCGCTTTTGGTGAAAATGCTGTAGTCACATTGGGAATGAGCAGAGGGTCCTTTGGCATCAACAAAGTAACTGAATTAAATAAAAGACAGAAGTACAGCACATGGAAATTCTGAACATAAAAAAAGCAGAAAAGTCAAGCGTGAGAAAATAGTTTTGAGCCAGTGGAAATCATTACACAACGGCTTACTAATTGCCTACTTGCATATAAATACAATGCCTGGTGCATAACGCCACCCTTTTTTTAAATAAAAGTCATATATATTTTTTTAAACAAATATTTTTTAAAAAGTCTAATTAACTGTAGACTACTCACTACACGATTAAGCAGCTCAGTGGAATAGTTCAAAGATAGGTAAATATGCTTATTCACTTTCTTTCTGAAAGAAGATCGATACCACTCTCACATCTGTCCATTAAACTACAGCCAGGAGACCGTTAGCTTAGCTTAGCACAAAGGCTGGGGACAAGAAAACCACAACTTTTCTTCTTGCATGGATTAAACAAGCAAGATTTAATGCGTTAATTGGTGTGTTTTACTGCTAACGGGTGTATTTTGTTACTTTTGGATAGAGAAAAGGGAGCTGTTTCCCCGTTTCTAATCTTTATGCTAAGCTAACAGGCGGCTATTTGTAGTTTCATATTCACCAGACAGACATGAGAGTGGTATCAATAATCTTGTCAAAGGTCCTTTGCATATCAAGTCCGTATTTTTTCATATGAAATTGAAAAATAAATACGACCTCATGTGGCATAGTCACCAGCTCTGAAACTTTTGTCGGTTTTCTTTGAACAGGTTTCTGTGTTTTTGTTTTTGTTTTTTGTTTTTTTTGCATCTGCTAAAAGCCAAAAGACTTGTTTGATCACCATCCCTGTAAACGTCACCAGCCAAAATGGCATCTGATAAAATGATTCACTTCACTTGCACAGAGCACTTGACGATAAAGAAATGAACATATAAAGAATTTAAAGACAGATTGTGGCAGTGTGATTGTGTTTGCAGAACAGCTTGGAAACACAAGTGATTGTGCTCTAGCTAATGTCTATCATTCATGAGTCCCATTTTAAACTAGTGCTCTCCCTTGCACCATCCATCTGCAACTGCTATACCCGTTAGGGGTCGCGGGGGGCCGATCCCAGCTGGCATAGGACGAACATGGGGTACGCTCTGGATAGGTCGCCAGTCCATCGCAGGACTGATACAGAGAGACAGACAACCATTCACACTCACATTCACACCTACGGGCAATTTAGAGTCATAAATTAACCAGGATGTGTTTGGGCTGTGGGAGGGAGCTGGAGAACCCGGAGAAAACCCTCGCTAACATGGAGAGAACATGCAAACTCCACGCAGAAGGGTCCCGGATTCAAACCTGCTACCCTCTTGCTTTGAGGCAACAGCCACATAATTAATTATATTGTCTTGTACTGCAAATTTCAGTAATTAATAGAAGTATAAAATGCATCAGACTCAGTGTGCAAGGTTTCTGTGCATAACATTTTTTATCAGATGGTGCATACGAAAAAAGGGATTTGATGTGCAAAGAACTCCTGGCAAGAGAGCAAATAAATATCTTTCCCAAAATGTCAAACTATTCAAAAATCAAACCAATGAAACTAGTCCATCCTATAAGTGGCTTAACATCTGGTCTACTGGACTGGAAACCATATAAAAACAACACGGTCAAGTTTTGTCTTTCTTATGTTATGCTGCCACCCAGAGGATTGAAACTCCACTTCCTGTTTGGTAGCTGATCTGGTTGACTCTTCCGCGTACACAGTCCAGTGTGAAGAACACTGCTGTGCCGTTATGAACCTGGAAGGATGCCCGCAGGCTAACGCTGGCCCAGTGGCTTCCCTCAGGCATCTGACCACCCACCTGCTGGACCAGAGGGACAGGTCGCACTCCCTCTGCCTCCCGGCCTCCTCCTGACCCCTCCAGATTGCTTCGCCTTAGAAGAGTCACCTTGACCAGGTTGCAGGAGTGAATGAGTTTGAGATCCAGAGCCACACTGGCTGTGCCGCTCTCCCTGAAGACAAAATCGCGTCTCTGATCGGTGGATCCCTTCCCCAGCAGCCCCATCTGGGACACCTGAGCGCTGGTCTGGCGGAAGTACAGCGGCTTGTTTCGAACTGCTCCTGAGGGAAGACCGATGTGAGACACGGAGGCAGACAGAGAAGAAGATAGAGCAGTGGGGACCCAAACCAAGCTGAGGATGCTGATGCCTGTCTCGTCGCCAAAGAAACGTACGTTGCACTGAGCAGGAGAAAGGATCTCAAAGCCCAGCGTGTCCCCGGAGGCAACTTTAGCCGCCCCAGACAGAGATAAGGATGTGTCTCGATAGTGGACGCCAGGTTTGAAGGTACGGCACAGCTCCATGCCAGTTCCGTTATGGTTGAGATACGCCAATATCTGGAAGCCCTCGCTCACACACGCCTGACCCATGGAGTACAACGCCTGCTGAAATACAAAACGTACAGTGCCACTTTCTGCAAAACGAATCCCACGTCCATCATGCGTCAGCCCCACCACATAAGGGTCGGAGGTGGAGGTGGTGCGGAACACGGGACGATAGTTTGTATGGTAGTGTGCAGACACCATGGCCTGTGCTGTCATGGCAACAGCACCGGTGTCATGGGAGAGCCAGAGGAGGCTGAGTGGAGCTGCTGCAGGGTTGTACAGCTGCAGACCTTCACTGCTTTGGTTACAGTGGTGGCTGGCGCTCCGGAGGAAGAGGGAGATCATGTGACCCGGCGCAACTTCTGCCACCCCGCTAATGCTGACGCTCTGGAGTGACCTTCCCTCCCGCTGCTCCACCCTAACGCCGCTGAGGTCGCGACCTTCCGAGCCGTCCGTGCTGTTAATACGCAGACACAACTGGATGAAGCTGCGACAGCCATGGCTCACTGACAGATTTTCATCTAGCCAGACCAGACCGTGCTGCCCGAGCAACAGGCGGCCATCTTCGGCGGACAACAGGCCTGCGTTGCTTCTTCCCTCGACGTAGAGCTGCACGCTCGGGAAGGCGTGAGCCAGGACGTGGTCTTTGCTGCCAGGCAAGCTCACATCTCCCGCCCAGGACAGAGACAGGGCGCTGTCGCCAGCAGCAGCAGGGCCGGAGCAGATGGTGTCCGTAGTGAAGGTGCAAGGTGAAGCCACGGCCTCCCCATCGCACTCGTAACAGGCCTGACACTCGTCCATGTCCGAGTTAAAGAAGTATCCATGGCCGCACATTCCTGAGTTGGCTTCTCGCTCTGTCATGCCCTGGCACCTGAATCCACCTGGAGATCGGGAAACAAAGAACTGAGAGTTCAAAACTTATATCAAAAGGCATTATCTCTAACAAAGTTTATAGTTCAACAAATACAAGTAAGGGAAAATGTTCAAATGTTTTAGAGACATCAGAGTTGTAATCTACCAGTATGGACAAAAGTCCTGAGTAATTCATGTTACCTGGAGTATTGAGGCACCTCTGTCGATCTCCACATAGATCAGCTATTTCAAGGCATTCATCTCTGTCCTGTAATAACAAACAAATCAAACAAGTCATGTTGAATCCATTTTAAAGTAGCTATCATAATAATATAATAGCCTAAGGATTTTGTACTTAAAGGAACAGTGTGTAATATTTCAGGGATCTATTGGCAGAAATTGAATATAATATCTATAAATATGTTTTCACTGATGTATAATCACCTGAAACTAAGAATCATTGTTTCTTCATTAGCTAAGAATGAGTTCTTCATATCTACATAGGGAACAGATCCTCTTCACGGAGTCCACCATGTTGCTCTGCCCTGTTTCTACAGTAGCCCAAAACAGACAAACCGGTCCTTTCACATTTTTTCAGGCCACTGTAGTTCTTTGACATGCTTGAGAAACTGCGGTACTGTCAGCCTCAGAGTGCAAAACCGTGGTACCGCCAGCCGCCGTCTGACTTCCGTTGCTACATTAGTTATGGTTCGATGACCTCTGAGCGAGGCGAACGGCATTACTACTGTTTTGCACTTGTTGGCTTACGTTTACCACAGTTTTGGAAACGAAGGAGTGAGTGGAGGTGTACTCAGCTGGTTGCAATACGCAACCACACCACTAGACAGCACCAAATCCTTCACATTGTTATTTTAAAGTCACCTTTTTCTTTCATCAGCTCTATCTCATTGTTTGGATTTTCCACAAGTTTTTAGTTTTGCTCACGCCCTTTTAATTTAGTATTCGGCAACTACAAACCCAAACTCCTACACAGCACCAAACTGCATATACATAAATTCTCCTGCTCGTTTGTTTTTTTTTCATGTCATGACAATTCTACTTTAGATATTATTCAGTGATGAAACACATCTGCTATAACTCAGGGACCGACCAGCACTACCTTTGTGTTTTCTCCCATGCTTTAAGCTAAACTTTTGTCATATTGAATGAGCCTGCTTTATGTCTACAAGTTCAACTGTCATACTGTATAAAGATAGTACTGCAGTGCTAACCTGGCAGATTCTGTCTGCGTGGACTGAACACTGAGCGACCAGGAAGAAGCCGGCAGGACAGATGGTGCATTTCTCACAGCGAGGATGACCGCTGCTG
This sequence comes from Pterois miles, assembly GCA_947000775.1. NCBI lineage: Eukaryota > Metazoa > Chordata > Actinopteri > Perciformes > Scorpaenidae > Pterois > Pterois miles. The sequence goes on along the minus strand of CAMQGK010000263.1, from coordinate 3,089,479 downwards.
AAGCCACAGTACTCCTCAGGACCGCAGCTCCCACAAGTCAACAGGGAGCGTCCCACCTGACGGCACCAAAGACGTCACTGAACATCACATTCGGATCGGTACATCATATAAAGAAGGCTAATCAGAGATATTACAGATATCTCATTTATTTGTGCAATCCATTTAATATATGCTAAAGTAGGACAAGACAAAGTTTATCACTTATCTGGTGTGCTCATTTTCAGGTGCATACTCGTAATTTGGGTTTCTAAAGGAACATGTTTACATGCTTTAATGTTCAAAAAACTTTTCTCATACCGGCTGTGCTGCAGCACTCCTTTTCAGAGGTGGCCAACACTGTTGTGACTGGTCAACTGAAGCAAACTATTCAGACTCCAGCTCTGCTCTAACTAGCTTTGTTTGAGGGTGGGCCAGGCTAGCTGCTAGGCAGGTATTATGCAAACGCTTTACAGAAGAAAAGGCAGGACTTCAATCAAGGCCTTTCAGGCACTTCAGGAGCAGTGTTTCTGTCAGGGAGAGTAACTCTGGGACTATGGGCTTTGTAACTTTGCAAACGTTTTACATGAACAAAAACTATATAACACACTAACAGGTCCTTCTTAATATATGCTAGTTGAAAAAACAGACATCTATTCTTGCAAAATAATGGCTGGTATGAATGTTAAGCAAGTTTTGTACATTGCTTTAGATACAAATAACTTCACAGCGATCACAGTGCCATTGCATCTCTAAAGATGGAAACATCTGGTATCATATTGACTGTCAGGTTGTTTTTTTTAATACACTATACTTTGAACACCCTTCATTTCTGATTCAACGTGCATCTCACCTCCATCACGCTGGCTTCCATGTCCACCTTGTGCAGAGAGAGAGCCTGCTGCGCTTGATGAGCTCTGGCCTGCCCACTCATGGTTTCCATGTGACTGTCTAGTTCCCCCTGGAGGTTCTGGAAAGATGTCTGTTTGATGCTGTCCATCATTATGTTGTACTGGGCTTTAACCTGGAAGTAGAAAAATGAAAAATATAAAATACAATTTCAGTGTGATCATGCTAATAGTCATCACAGCTTATGGTATGAATACACAAAATTAAACGACAACATTTGTGATTATTCCATGCGGCCCCTATTTTCCTGCTCGACCTCTAATTATAATAATTATTTCAGTTTGATTGTGGGGTAAATCATTCCTTCCCTCTGATCCACATGTGGAAAAGATCCACAACAGGGACGTCAGTATCTAACACAATAAAACTTCTGTAGGTGTGTTCTATTTACCTCATCTAAATAAATGTTTTTCTCTACGCCACCATCATCTCTCTCATCATCAATCACAGCAGCCTTACTTGCTCCATCTGTTCATACATCGTCCTCTGTTGCTCCAGTATCTCTCTCTGCTGGTTGACCAGCGTCCCCTGCTGCTCACTGAGGAGCCGCTGCAGTTCCCTGACCTCGTCCTGCTGGCCCCTGAGGGCCTCAACCAGCTTCTCCTGGCTCTTAGACAGCTGCAGCTGCAGCACAAGAGCGTCCTCTGAGGGGAGCTCATTGGTCCCTGTGGCAAAGAAAGAAAACTATTATGCAGCAATTTAAGTGGTTTTGTTGTTGGATTCATTTCCAGATTCTGGCTAGATCCGTTTGTGGCTAATCGCTTTCAGGCTGATACTGACCTGGTTTCATGTCACATGTTAACTGTATCCACGCGCCACGCTCCGACCCAAAGTCTGGGAGCTCGTCCAAAAACTGTGCCGCTCTGTCCGTCACATGAACCGGCGAAGAGTGTCCTCTCCCGACGTCTCCGGCATGCGCACCGCAACCGGCTCCGACGCAAGGCTTACTGGGCTTCTGGCGCATTCGATGGGGAAGTTTGCATTCAATCCCTTTGCACTCCCGCGCTGCGCTGTCATCACTCGTCGGCCGATGAGAGACTGTGGTCGGACAGGTGCCGCCGGCACAGCCGGGGTGGAACACCTCCGCTGTTATGGTCCTCGGATTCGTCCTCCTGGTGCCATCCGTCCCTGCTGGCTGCGCGAAGCCTCCCTGCTGCGGCTGGATGACGGTGTACGGCGCTAACGGCGCGCTCTGGACTTGGTGGTGACTGAAATGAGCGTCCTGTTGGTAACTCGGGTACACTTGTGCTTGCCTGGATTGCACAGAGTGGTGGAACTGCAGCCGGGACGCTGATGCTGCTTCCTGCGTGCGCCCCTGGCAGTGCGCTCCGACGCACGGTCTGCTCCAGTCCTGGCCAGAGAAGCAGTGCGTCCCCCGGCACACCTCAGACACGCTTTCAGCCCCACTTAGCAAACATGTTACACAGAGTAAAACTATGGTAAAGACACGTGCCATGTTGCAATACTGAAAGGTAAAAACGGAATCAGGCCACGTGTAAATGGTGGCCCCCTTTTACGCATCAATCCTTCAGTCCTGTAGATCGTGTCTGATCATCTCTTCAAGAGAAAAAAAATCCTCAAATTTGTAATTGCCCATACATTTAAATGGCAACTGATCTTGAACAAGTGGTTGCACAGACATTCAGCTTGTCTCCATTGCGCGCACCGTGGTTTCTGCCCCCTTTGCCCCTTCTGGAGATAGCTCCGTCTAGCCCACATGTGGCGCTCACTGCTCCTAATTGGCAACAGGCTTTGCTCCTAGTCTTAAATTAACCCGTAGCTTTCCCGGACATACCAACTCCACAGAGTCACTCCTATTCCTATTGAAGCGTTGCATGTGGTAGATGTTTGGACTACGACTGTTATTTTTGTTCTCACACTCCGCTGGGTCATTAATGAGCACTTTGTATGCATGGTTACCAAAACTTACTGGAAAGCTCCAAATGGTCCAGTGGAATTTCAAAGATTTACTTTATAGGATTTTTACACATGTTACTATATTATTCAAAGGGAAAACAGCTCTCTTTCAGATTTTTCTTCCTTTTCTTTACCATTCATGTTGATGACAGGATCAGCCCTGTGGGTGTTTAACAAGCCCTGTCAGAATTAAAATATCAGCTTTATATGGCACCAAAGCTCTGATCTCCTCTGTAGTACTAGATTAGGGTGCAGTGGTAGGATATTTTGAAGCCAAAAGTGCCTCCCCTTTAAAATGTAAACTTTATTACTCTCATTTCCCTTCCCTAACCCCACATGGCTTTGATTAAAGCTTGAACCCACATTAGAAACTCATAAATGTTTTCCCCTCTTCTCATTTTCAGGGTAAAATGGAACAGAAACTGAATACATGCAACTCCGTATGTAAAATCCTCTACCTCTCAGAAGTAGTTTGATATAAATAATCAGCTTATAAACAGTCTCATGATGAACGTATTGAGTCGTGAACTTTGGGTTTTCTTGAAGGACTGTTGATGCACACACACACACACACACACACATACGCGACAGGTGATAGCAGGGTCCCACTTAGACATCCTTACCAATTTACTCACTTAAAACAAAGTTAGACCACACATGATTCTGAGTGCAGCTACTGACATAAGCTCTGTGATTAAGAAGAGACAAACTGACAAACAGTCCATAACAACAGCTATGAGACTGTGAGAACTTCTAATGTATGTATGGGACTTCATGCATCTCTTTCTCTGTCTGCACTGTTCACAGTGATGCTGTTATTATCCGTGTCTTGCTCTGTTTGTAGCCACATCATACACTCAGTTGCCATTTTATGGCATCAGTCAGCGGGTGGTCATCCCTATGTTCCCTGAGCCCCATATTGGTTGGGTTGCTTTGGTTTAGGCATGAGGATTTAGATTGTTTAGGTTTAGGGTTAAAAATGTTGGGCTGAACCAATCAGAGGTAGAATAGGGTGAATCTTGGGGTTTCAGATTAATGTGTCGTCAGAACAACGGCATGGCACCGGCAGAGGTACTGATCCGAGGGACCATAAGGCTGAAGTAACTTAGACAAAAATGACCGCACATATCTGCAGAGCATCAATAAAATGTAAAACAGTCTCTTTAATCTTGTTCTTTCCATCCAACCCTGTAAGTTGTTATTTAGTTTGATGCTGCATTACCTCAAGTCACCTGTGGAAACTCACGCAGGTGTTTCCAGTCATACTGACTGATCAGATTTCGTTAAGCCAAGCACACCTTTCAACAACATGGCAAAGCAGAGTGTTTTATATCAGACTTATGGTGCCTTTAAATGGGGTCGTTTTTACCGTGTTTATGAGATGGGAAGTCGTGCACACCATATGCTTGACGTTCAAGTGGTTAAGTCGTGAAGAGCACCGCTGCAATGCAATGGCAATATTAGCGTTATTAATGCTTAGAGTCTAGAAGCCACAGAGATTAATAATTTAGCAAGCTAGCAAGTGGGTAACATAATGAAGGAAATGTACAGGCATAATGACAGAGGAGAAGATGAGGTCATGGTAATATCAACTTTTTCCTACGACATTGAAAAATTACCAAGAAAAACAATATATACTAAAATTACAGTATACTGTACAATATTAACTTATTAAGCACTGATAAATGAATGAACTAGGAGCCTTCAGAAACTTTCCATTTACGAGGTCGCAAATAGGACATGAGAAGGGCGTTCACATGGACCCTACTCGTAAACATGACTTGAATGAAAAGACACAAAAGTAGGAGTTAGAGTAAAATAAAGTAGTAGTGCAGTTTATCTAAACATAAAAAACAGGTTAATAAGAATTACACTTAAGTTACAATACAGTAGAAGATATGAGTGATAGGTCTAAATTATATTTTAAGCACTGGCAATGAGAATTTTTAAAGTTTTAATTCTGCTTATTTTCAGGTGCATACTTGCATTTTGGGTTTCCACTAGAACATGTTTACATGCTTTAATGTTCAATGTTTCTCATACTGGCTGTGCTGCAGAACCTCTGTTCACCCTGTGAAACGCTCCGTTAGAGCTCCTGACCCCCCACTGCTCTAACTGGTCAGCTGGCCCACTCTGTTGTGATTGGTCAACAGAACCAAACTCTTCGGACTCTGCTCCAGCTCCGCTCTAACTAGCTTTTTTTTGACGGCATGCCAAACTAGTTGCTAGGCAGGTATTATGCAAATGTGCCACTTGGTGATATCACTATGTTCTTCAAGCGAGACATTTCAGGCAGTTCAGGAGGGTTATGTCCCTTTTACATGCACAAAAAAATGATATAACACACTAAAGGAAAGGGAAAAAAGCAAAAAAGGTAATAAAGGTAATAGCAGAGTAAAAGAAATATTGATCAGTTATACGGTACATCTGCTCACGTAGTCCTGAGGATCGGTGTGAGGGGTAGCGTAGGACTGTGAGAAATGAAAAGAAGAGGCAAGTACATTGTGGTCAGTAGTGCCGCAGAAATGCAACACAATTAGAAAAGTAAACCTCACTCTGCTTTACCAGAAATGCAGTTTAATCTACTTCCTGATTTCACAGGAAGTTCTGCTAACATCTGCAACAGAGGCAGCGCAGGCAAGGTCACATGTTGAAGTGGTTACTTAATGACTGACTCCTGAACGTTTTACACACAATTTATGATGCTCCCACGTGGGAAAGAGACAGAAAAGGTAAGAACTTTAAATGACAGTGATTTTTTGTTCTTTAAAGACATGTATGAATGATATATGTGTATTATGGGTACTGTATAGTAAATCAATGAAATACAAATACGCTGATATCAAATCTAGATTATTATATATATAAATATATTAATCTATCTGTTCGTCCCTTTAAGAGTTAAATATTTGAGCAGCTACATCAGCTTTGTTTAGGACAAACACATGTCCTCTCTGAGCTGCCAAAGGATGGTTGTGCAACTAATTAGAAAACAGTAAGAAGCCCTCGACCACAAGAGAAGAGCAAACATGGTGGCTTACTGTCAACAGGCGATGCTTTCTGATTCCTTTCATGCATATAAGTCTCAATAAATGGCTTTTTCTACCCAATATTTTTGGCTCGTCCGTCCGTCTGTCTGTCTCCTGGCGGTCCCCAGTTTAGTTGATGTGTGAGACCACAGTGGGAGACGGCAGCAACAGTCTGACATGCCTGATGAGAGCAAGGAATCTATAAACAAATGTGGTTTTGTAATGTGTACTTTGATGAGCACATGGCCGGGATCAGTGACGAGGACCAGTAATTAAATAGATGTACCTGCGTATGAGAACGAAACAGAAGTTAGGGTTGACTTTCACACATGTGAGGCAGAAGCCACAAAGGTGAAGTTCACTTTCTTGATTAACAAAATTCACTTTCATATGGAAGCAATACTTAGTCCACGACCAGCCTCTCCACTTCCCCCTCTACCTCATTACTGTTTAATGGATGGCCTGTTTACTGTTCAGCATAAACACAGAATGAGACCGAACAGCACAGGCAGGGCTGTTTGTGTTTCTGTTTGTGTGTATGTACATTAGGCTGCATGTGTGTATACATACTGTATATATGTATGAGGAAGGTCGCAGAGAACCGTAAAGTGCAGGACAGGGGCTCTAAACTTGGGAATGTCAAACATTGCGGATGTGTTACCGTATACACGACAGACTGCACTTTGGAAACCCGGAGCTGCAGCTCTAATGTGTAAAATACATCAGCGTAAAGTTAAACAAAACCAAACAGATGTGCTGTGCTCATCACAAATATAGAGTCACATGAATTTTCACTTCTGAGAATTTAATCACACTTTCTGTGATGTGATGCAACTCTGAGCAAGTATTAAAAAATGAAAAACATATATTAAAATATCTAATCCTCTATTTGTATATTAACAATGGCTCACATGCTCATTTGTACTTGTATTTGAAAGGAGATATCACCTAATCCTGCAGTTTACCGCTCTCATAGCACCGTTTTCAGCAAAAAAGTTGTGACGAACCCACAATTCACTACCTGCAGAGTACCAAACATCAGATTAACAAAGTTAGCAACTAGCTGGTGAACATAACGGGACACGTATTTCCCTCAGGAGTTGGTGAAGACCAAAATGAGCTAAAAAGGAGAGGAAATATTGCGCTTACAATCATCAGTTGGCCTGAAGCCAAAACACGACTCTAAATGAATGATAATGTTTATTTTTATCTGCTGGATGTGTAAATAGTTGTCCATAAAAATTTAGAAGGTGTTGTGTTCAAAGCTGGTTGCCGCTGCCTTCAAATGGCCAAAAATAAACAGTGATTGTAGATTTAAAGCTGCTATAACCAAACGACCATATGTGAAAGGTGTCATTGTGGTGACGAGCCAATGTAATTATCACCTAACCCATCTCCTCCACATCCACAAAGCATTTTAGCATCTTTTAACTCAGCTGTTCTCAACCAGTGGGCCTGACAGCACCATAGTATATGTATATCTAAATGTGCTCAAGAATTTCCATAAATAAAAAAACATTAAAGTAAATTGCATAATTTCATTGATCTGTTATGTTTGAAAATCACCACAACGGCAGGTAACGTTCCTTTGGGTGCAGTGCAAACATCCATGATGGTCGTAGCTAGAAGATAACGATGCAAAATGGATGAGTTTTTGAAATTAAATAATGATGTTAAACGAACCTGCGCCTGTAAAAGCCACAAAGCGTGTGGTGAGGAATTATGACCCATGATTCATAACGGCAGGCAGTGATGAGTGAAGGTGAGCAGGATAATTATATTAGTAATTTGTCTCATTTATTTTGGAAGGTAGTCCTTGAATTTTTTAGACAACAATAAGAAGTAGGCCTTAAGTTAAAAAAGGTTGAGAACCCCTGTTTTACCACAAGCTATTTGTCTCGGTTTTACGCCCGCAACATTAACTGTTTTGGTTCCCGCTTACTGGTTTCATAGCTTCATTATTTTCCCACTTGGCTTTTCATACTTTTAACCTTTTTGTGGCAGCTGAAAGCAAACAGCAAATAGCTGGTGAACATAGTGGAGCATTTAACCTCTAAACAGACAAGTATTTCCCTCAGGAGTTGGTGGAGACCAAAAACAGAGCTAAAAGAAGAGTAAAAAATGGACTTACATTTGCCAGGTGCTCAGAAACATGACTCCAAAGGAATGCTAATGTTGTCTCGTGTCTGTAAAATGTAAAAAATGTAAAAATGTAAATGTAAATCAGCACAGCACACAGTGAAATTTACTCTCTGCATTTAACCGACTGTAGTATTAGGAGCAATGGGCAACTACTACAGGCAAGTATGAGAAAACAAAAAATAAGGTTTGCTTTCACATACAATTGACTGCTTGAATACATATACATATGTTTGTGTGTGTGTGTGTGTGTGTGTGTGTGTGTGTAAATTATATGCAAAAAGAGTATAAGGATCTTGAAATACTGCAACACTGATACCATATTATCAGTTTAAAGGGATAGTTCATTCAAACGTGGCAGTCTGTTATTGATGTGCTGTGCCAGGTGTTTTGCTTGTTGTTGGATTGTCCACCATGTCAATGCTGCTCCATGTGTCCCACAACAGAGGAGTTATCAAAAATCTTCTAAAATGTGAAGTGAGATGTTCGAATGCAGACAAGAAACAGGTTACAATCCTTGCTGTATGAAAATCTGACCACCAGTACCGCCTCTTCACTTGTTTCCTCTGTACTGTTTCTAGTTTCGATGCATACTGCTGCAGCTTTACAATATTTTAATATCTATTGTTATTGATAACCACATATAGCAATGGTCTGAAGAAGTTGGCAAGAAGCACAGAGCTCATTCTTCAGTTCGCTTTTTAAGCCGCTCCACATGCGAGATGTATTTTTGACCCTAAAGCTGGCAAGGTGCCGCCTCCATATGGACAAACCCAGACGGTCCGCAAAGTTTTGCCTGATGAAAATCTTTGATCACAATGAAGCCCTTTTATTTTTCCACAAATGATCAATTATTAAGGCAATGAATGTGACATGCTTTGGTCTGAGCTGTCCCCTATAATTTACAGATTATTCTGTGAGTGAGGCTCATTACACCTACAGAGCACATTTCAAATCACGCTAAATGTACCTTTGATTTTTAGTTAACAAATCTAAACTGAGGCGTTTTCATATTATGATATTATGCCATCACCTCATGTTAAATGACACAAAGGAACAACCAGTAAATCAGTTTTAAAGCTGAAGTTTAAGTGACATAATTTCTGAACTGTCGGTGCTGTGAGTGGAATGTGAACCCAAATGGTGCAGAGAAGGTTTTAAATCATGAACAGCAACGTTATGTTTGCTTTCTCCACCGGTGACATATTTAAAAGAGTTAGCTCTGTATTCTCCAACCACCTCACTCCACAGTTTATTGAAGACGAGGTTCACTGGTTTGCTGCGCGGTGATAAAAACAACATGTGTGTCTTCAACAGCCAGACCAACATGGAATCCATTTTAACCTGCCACACACACTGCTTTGTCACTTTGTGGTGAAATGCCAATGACACTGCATTGCTTTTGATTTTGAACATATTTAGAAATAGAGATCACATTTCTGGGGTTTTTGTTCTGTGGAGTGCTTAATCTCTCTTTGCATATTGTTTATCTGCTTTAACAGCTGTGACAGAGCAATCCAAACTGTGTATTTGCATGGGCATGCATGTGTCTAAGACTGTTTGTATCTTCATACCACAAAAATGTTGTTATGCTGGAGTTGGTGGCCTTAATGCAGGCCTTTCAGTACAGTTTACAGCCTGACTTTTCCGTTTGCTGCACAACAAGCTACTTAATAAGTGGTGCCAGTAGAAACTGAATTTAAACTGAACTGAAATCATCCAAAATTTTTCAGTTCCTGATGCTACTACTATAGTCATTTTCTACATTGTGTTTAATCCCCGTACCGCTGCTATAATGCTTCGTTCTAACTTCTCAGATGGACGACATCGACGCCATGTTCAGTCACTTGCTTGGAGAGATGGATCATCTTTCTCAGGTGAGCCATAAAGCAGTGCTATGAGCAAAATACTAATGTCAACATCCTAACATTAACAGGTATAATATTTACCAGATCCACCGTTGTAGTTTAGCCTAAAATTTGGTAATTAAAGGACCAATATGAAATATATTAACATCCTAAAAGTACCATGATATGTCATCGCAGATTAAGGAAACATGCCAAACTGAAATACTGGCTTCTTAGACAACAATGCTACAGCCAGTATGTTTCTATTCAGGTCCAGAACGTCTGTTTTTGTTTTGGCTGGTTTGATCCCATCCTCTGCCCATTTCAACACCTTGTTGCCACATATGAAACAAATTGGTATGCAAACACAGATCCTTCTGCAGCCATAGAAGCAAAGAAATGAACTGGATCAACAGAGATAAGATTTTACCCAACCTGACAAGCCTCACCACATCTCTCTGTGGTCCGTGTGCATCTGGTTATCAAGGCAGCGAGTATCTGAGACACACAGCTAGTGAGGTGATTCTGACTACTGCTGGCTAGAGGCTAAGATGGTCATATCTAGGAGGTAAACCTGAAATTACAAATATTTGCGCTGACTGCTGTCAGTCACACCGGTGCAGCGGACGGGCCACGGCTTGAATTTGGATTGCTGTTACCCATTTTATTAGGTAGTTGTCAGTACTACGTATTGTTCCTTTAAACGTGCAGTGTGTTGGACCTGGTGGCATCTAGTGGTGACGTTGCAGACTGCAACCAACTGAAACCGCTCCCGTGTGCCGAGCATGCAAGAGAAATACGGTGGCCGATGTGAAAATGTGAAAACATGAATGGTCCTATCTAGAGCCGGTGTTATGGGCTACTGTAGAAACATGGCAGCCTGCTCCATGAAGAGGACTATGTGGATATAAACGGCTCATTCTAAGCAAATAAAAACACAACAATGCCAATAGATCCACCTAAATGCTACAGACTATATATGAATTACTGCTGAGGCTAATAGGACTGTCAGAAATGTGATGAAGGCGCTATGAATAGTAAAGGGATCACCAAAATAATTATAATTTATCCTAATGAATGTCCAAAGGAGGAGTTTTTCACTCAAAATCAAAACTCTTGACCTTGTGGTGCTAGAGAAAAGGTTGAGGGGTCATTAGAGTCATTAAGGTTCATCCTCTGAGAACCACGAATGCATGGAGTTTCATTGCAATCCAATCAACAGTTGTTGAGATATTTCAATCTGGGCCAAACTGGTGAACCATTCAACCAGCCATTGCTGTGCTAATCAGACAACCCATCCCAATATGAATTAGTGAACTTCATCTGGAACAACAGTGTGATATCAAACTTCTTGGTTCACATTCTTTCTCAAAACATGACCAGATGAGCTGAGACTCTGGCCGACTTCTGCCGTACTGGATGCTTTTGAAGCAGGAACAGGTTACAAGAAGTGAACCAGACAAATCACTTGATGTTTACCTCGCTAATCTGGACATTATCTGATTGCACATGGCAGTCTTTGTTTTGAAACCGAAGCATCAGACAGAAAAATGTAAGGTGACGCGGAGATGATGAAGTCATCGCATCTGGATTGGACCGAGGGCGATCGCTGCAGATTCCCTTAAGCGCACATAAGCTGCACATCATATGACCGTGGCGCGCCAAGAAAAACATTACACGCTTCGAGCTGATGCAACCTCAGCCTGAGGCGCAATTCATTATTGTCCATTTCAAAGCTCTGTATGTAAGCTAAATGAGTGCAGCCCTGAGAATGGGATCAATCTGGAGCATTACATCGGCCATACCAGAAAAGGGCTCTATATGTCACCTTGGCATGCGCCCTCTTGGAAAGCCATCACTGTGACAAACACCACTCCACAGACTATTACCAGAGTTAGCAGAAAAACCATTTTGATTAAAGCACTGATCCGCTCAAGAATCTGAGTTAACAAAAAGATTTAAAGTGATTCCACTCATCGCCTTGATTGGGTCCATTCTCTGCTTTACTGCCTTACAGCCAGAAGACAGAAATGAGTTTTTTTTTTTTTATCCCTGGCTTTCAAGGAGCTTGGAGGTGTCATCTAAGAAGCAGGTCCAGCATGTGTTTTTAGACAGTCATCAGGGTTGAACCGCCTGCTGCTGGCGGGAATCATTTTGTGTACAGGTTGGCAGACTGCCCAGCTTGTTTATAGAACATGATTGAGACTGTGGAGACTTCTGCTAATAATTAAGATATTGCAGTCTGGACATCTTTTCCTCGTGGTATTCAAGTTATTAAATATGGACACATATTCACCAGAGTCTGAATGTATGCACCGATGTACAGCTTGTTCCAAAACAAAAGTAGAGATATCACAGCTTTGACAGATCAGTTTTTCTTAAAGGAACAGTGTGTCACATTTAGGGGGATCTATCTGGGCTTCTACTACAACATGTTTACATGCTGTAGCACCTCTCTTAACCCTGTCTGTAACACTGTTTGACCTCCTGCCCCGCCCCCTGTGAAACCCAGTCTGCTCTGATTGGTCAACCAAACCAAACTCTTGGGACTCCGCTGCAGCTTCGCTGTAATTAGCTTTGTTTGAGGGAGTGCCAAACAAGCTGCTAGGCAGGTATTATGCAAATATGTTACTTGGTGACATCACCACGTTACAGAAGAAAAGGCGGGACTTCAATCAAAGCATTTCAGGCAGTTTGGGAGCAGTAACTCCTTTGGCGAGGGCTTTGTATCTTTGCAGACCTTTTACGTGCGCAAATAACTATATAATACCTCACTAAAGGAAAGGGAAAAAGCACAATAGGTCCTCTTTAATAAGTATTTTATTTTATTTTTATTTTTTAAAAATTTACCTGAAAATAAGAATTGTATCATTACTATACAATTAACTGTTTATATCTACATAGGGATCGTGTTTTCTTGTGCCCGCCATGTTTCTACAGCAGCCCAGAACGGACAAACCAAACACTGGCTTTAGACAGTCATTCAGAGTTTTACATTTTCATCTCGACCGTAGTTCTACTACACACAAGAGAAGTTTCAGACGGTTGAAATCTGCAACCTCACCACTAGATGCAGTCAGATCCTACACACTGCACCTTTAATCAACTGATGCATGAGTTATTGTCTGCGCAGAAGCTGAGCGCGGTATGTTCTCTATTAATGGTACAGCTTGAAAACAGAGCACGATCAAGTGCAGGGAAACAGTCGCTGATAAACAACAGGCTCATCATGTAACAAAACAGTTCAGAGCAGTTCAAGGACACATGTGGCCCACTTTGATTTTTGGGCTGCTCCTTGCCTGCAAGTATTATCTGAAATGAAAAATTGCAGCTTCTGTCAAAAACGTGACTTCTTTGTCAAACGTAATTTAAAAGATCCAGTTAGATTTTATTTGATTTTTCACAGGATGGTAAATACAGAGGGACCCCAGTGCCGTGAGATGTTCGTAAGTGACAATCTCATTGCTTCATTATAGAGTTTAACGTCTGCAGCGGATGCACCAGAAGTGGACCCAGCTTCACAAACAGAGAGCACCTTCTCCATCGGCTTCACAAACCTGAACGGTAAGTGTGCATTTGGGTGATGATGATGATGCTTTCAACCACAGCAAGACTGATAAATAAAGCTTCAGTGTTGTACAACCACAAGTCCCGTTGCCTTGGATGAAACTGTGATATAGATGTATGCAAACGGGGTGATGTGAGACAGTCTTTCAAGAAAAAAGTCTTCTGACGGGAGACGACGAATGAATGTTTTTTCTTGCGCCAGAAGGTCCCGCCAACTTTTAGAAATCAGGAGGGATAAAAGTGGAGATATACCAGTTTGAGAAATACAGCAGTTAGTATGATATCTTACGAAAAAGTTATTCCTCCTTTTTTGTTCTTTTTCCTACAAATGTTCAGCAACACGTGTCAGCTTCTGCTCGTTAAATGCATACAGTCTTTTCAAAATAGGAAACAAATTCCTTAGGTTTAGGGAAGAAAGATACCTAGGTAGGCTTAGGAAAAGATTGACTTGGTTAGGTTTAGGCAACAAAACTATTTGGTTAAGTTAAGGCAACAAAACTACTTGGTTAGGTTTAGGCAGCAAAACTACTTGGTTAGGTTTAGGAAAAAAATACTTAGGTTTAAAAAAGTTTGACTTGGTTAGGTTTAAGCAACAAAATGCCTTAGTTAAATATAGGCAACAAAACTACTTGATTAGGTTTAGGAAAAGCTTGACTTAAGCAACAAAACTACTTAGTCAGGCTTAGCTAACAAAACTACTTAATGAGGTTTAGAAAGAGATTGACTTGGTTAGGTTTGAGCAACAAAACTACTTAGTTAGGTTTAGGCAACAAAACTTTTTGGGTTTAGGCAACAAAACTACTTAGTTGGGTTTAGCAAAAGATTGCGGTTTGGCATAAAATAACTCATAATAACGTAACATTACTTATGACAAATAAATCAACGTTGACTTCTGATGTTTTATGGCTCACCCATCCACTCTGACCTCCTCCCTACACAGCATTTGCCACTCTTTATACCTCAAGGTTCAAGATTACATGGAATACACACAAATGGATTTTGTGGGATATACACAAATTACAGTGCATTACTTTTTGCATTTATAGCCACAAATGGTGTATTAGACCAGCCTGCCTGGCTCCAAGGGTCTTGGCATCAGTGTGAGGTTGAGGTAACTTCACAAGGCAGCTTTTCTAACCTTCAGGCCACAACTGTACACTTAATATCTCCTTACAGAGTCTCTTAATGAACTGGAGGACTACGACCTGGACGCTCTGGTGGCTGACCTCGGATCAAAATCAAGCACCTCAGAAGGGAGATTCCCAACAGATCAACAGACCAGCAGCTGTGCAGACAATCAGATAGCGCTGTCAGCCATGACTCAGCCAGCAGCTGCCCTTCCTCCACCATCAAACTCTGCTGAGTCCTCTGGAGGGCTGCAGATGGTAACCTCAAATATGTCACAGATCATGAAACATTAAGCTGTATTTTGTGAAAAAAAAATGTATTACCTCCTGTTATTATGCTTCCAGACCCAAACCCAGACAAAGGCAGACAAAATTAAACTGGCTCTGGAAAAGCTGAAAGAAGCCAAAGTGAGGAAGGTAAGAGGATTTTTGTGCGACTTTCTTCACCATGCAGTCACAGATAAAGTTACATCCAGCTTGCTGCCTCTCCTAGTTGATTGTAAAGGTGCTGATGAGTGATAGCAGTTCCAAGACACTGATGGTGGATGAGAGACAGACGGTTCGAGAGGTTTTGGACAAGTTATTTGAGAAGACACACTGCGACTGCAGCATCGACTGGAGCCTGTGTGAGACCAACCCTGAGCTGCAGATTGGTGAGATGAACGCACTCGAGACCGTATGCCGGCAAAATGCCAAAAAAGTCATCCAAAGAGGCAGGAAACACATGTTTTCTCATGATTTCAGAAAGAGGCTTTGAGGACCATGAACACTTGGTGGAGCCCTTGTCTGCGTGGACTCGCCTCAGTGAAAACAAAATCTATTTTGTGTCAAGACCTCAGAAGTATGTGATGTTCACAGACCCTCAAGTGAGTATGGGATTTCTTCTTGCCAAAGTTTTATCTCGCAGTTTAATGCTTAGTCAGTGCTTTTCTCACCCCGAAGGTATTTTACTTGTGGAAAAAGAAGACAGCATATTTGAGTGGGATTAACGAGCAAGCCAAACAGCTCTTAATCAAGGTCGGTATCATGCTAACTTACTATATTACTGGAACTATGTGTCAACTTGCTGGGTGTCATTTCGCAAACTGAACACAGTTGAAATTTATAAAAAAAAAAGATGTTAGCATCCTACAAGTGCTGGACATGTCTGGACCTTGTGTTTAATCAGTAATGAATAGCTCCATTGTCAATAGCTATGTCCTGTTGCGTTAAGCATGCTGTCATACACCAGCTGGTCAGAAAACCTAACCTAGATCTGTCTGCCTCTCATTGAAATTTTATTTTCTTTCAACTCGTCTTCTTGGACACATTTCAGTCATGTTTTAGGATGCACTATAGCACAGAGTCTGCTCTCATGAGGGTGACAAAGAATTTGTTCTTGTCGTTAGACTCAGGAAATCACACTATTTTACTTCTTTTAGAGCTCTCCGCTGCCATCGACACAGTTGATCAATCCATCCTCTTGGACCACCTTGAGCATGTTGTGGGCAATCAGGGACAGGGCCTTCGCTGGTTTGCTTCATACCTCTAAGACAGATCAGCCCTGTTAAAATTGATAATGTGTCGGCACCCATCTCTGTGGAGTACCTCAAGGCTCCATATTTGGCCCCATTTTATTTTCCCCATTTCCGAGTCCTTTGGGGTGTATTTTAAGAAAAGATAATATCTCTTGCTGTTATTTTGCAGATGACACCCAGCTGTGCCTCTCACTGACAGCTGGTGATCCATGCTGTTTTAACTGGTTGGCAAAAAGCTTCCTATAGCTAAACCAGAATAAAACTGAAGACCTAAGATTTGACCCTGCATTGACCCTACTCCAACACCATAATCAATACCCTTAGGCTTCTTTCATTGAATGTACAGTAAATTCCCATACAGGACATTTTTGTTGACATTCTTTCCATAAAGCACTTTTGTCAACAGCACTGGTTTACAAATTGATGTGTTTGATAGTGTTCATTTCCATTTTGCATGCTAATATTTGACCTTGCAGGAGCATTTTGGAGGTTCCACTCTGATTGTTCCTGATCTTGAGGGCACGTTGTACCTAAAGGAAGATGGAAAAAAGCTTTGGAAACCTCGCTACTTTGTGCTCAGGGCCTCGGGCATCTACTATGTACCCAAGGGAAAGACAAAGGTATGGCAGATCAACTATGTTTTTCAACAATGAATCATTTCAACATCATGTTCTCATTTTATTGTTGCTCTGGAGACAACAGGTAGGTGAGATATTTTAACAACCTGTGTCAGTGAAACCAGCTCCCACACAAAGCCTGGTGGGTTACTGTCATGACAGTTGGCACAAAACACAACCCACTTTATTCACATCAGACTCACTGTCTTACTATTGCAAGCTAACTGTAGGGTGTCTAAAATTACAACCTCAGTTTTAACACCCAGAGAACAGTTAAAATCATTTTAGGTCCATATGCAAAAGGGGGATAATTAAGATTAAACATTGTTAATGGTCTTAGAAGTAGGCCTACATATAAACTTAGCATTTTAAAGTGGTAGTAAGCAGAATGTTTTTGGGATCATTAGGCTTCAGCATATTGCAATTCAAGTGTTCTGGGACAAAAATAGACTTCACCTCCTCATGGCTCTGTTTTCAGGCTTTAAAACATCTAGCCTGTGACGGGAGAATTTGACCAATCACAGGTGAGAGAGAGAGTGTTCCTATTGGCTGTTCATTCAACAGAGGCAGCTGTGAATCATACGTGAACTCCGATCAAACGTTTTAACTAAGCAGCGCTGATCAAGTATGAATCAAAATTTTGTAGTGTGCAACTTATAGTTACTGCTTAGTTGTAAAATGAGAAACTTTGCCCCAGCTGGTGGGCGGTGCTTGGTATTTCCTCAACTGATCTCAACATGGCTGCCAGGTCACAAACTTTCGCATTGAACGCTAAACAGTACACTAGATGGCAAGGCTCCCGCTCTCTCCGATTGGTTTTTTCCTCCAGTCTGTGAAATCTTGCAGATGCCATTAGGAGCACCAGAAGACACAGAGAGGCATGTTTTTTTTTCAGATTACCTGTCTCAAGAACTACTGTCATGATATAGTAACCGTTTTATAAAAATATTTTTTAAACCATATTTGCTCCAATTCTCCACTGCCATTATAACTATATTCCATTTTTACGACCAGTAAAACCTGCAGAGCAAAAAACAGGACTCACCAGCACGACTCAGAGCAAGGCAGGTGCAACCACATGGTCTTTACTCGCCAAACAGTTTCGGTACACAGGTGAGCAGTCAGATAGAGGCAACCAAAGCTGACAGGATGAGGCTAAAACGTTACGAAATCACTGGAATGCTTGACTCCGGGGGACAAACAAACTGGCACAGAAACAGAAACAGACAGACTAAACACACTGGGGAGGTGGGAGGCTAATTAGGAGCAGGTGAGGATAATTAGGTGCAGGTGAAACCAGTTAGATAATCACAGAGGAAACACACAAGGGCAGGAAGTGAAGTATAAAACAAGAGGAAAGTAACACAAAATCAAACATTAAATGATAACTGAAGATTTTAAGGAGCAGGGTAAGACATACACCATTAGACTCTTTAGTTCCACATTTTTAGAAATACTGTTTTCTTGCCGAGAGTTAGATGAGGAGACTGGTACCACTCTCACATTTGTACACTAAATATGAGGCTAGCCAGCTTATCTTAGCATAAATACTGGAAAGTGGGGAAAACAGCTGGCGGGCTCTGTCCAAAGCCTCTAAAACTCATTAATTAGCAGGTTATATTTCTTTGTTTATGTTGTTCAAAAACAGAAATGTCAAATGACAAGTTGTGGTTTTACACCAAGGTTTCTACTACTTTCCCAAAATGTCAAACTGCTTTAAAGATGCATCTGCACATGTCTATTGCAATGTTGACAAATGGTGTTTTTCATGCAGACTAACACCTGTCCAATTGAGGAGAAAATTAAGGAAACAACTGGTCAGGACAAATATGACAACAGTCCTTAAACAAAGAGATAAGAGTTTTTTCCCTGTGTGATGGCTATGATGGCTTACATCCGAGCACTCAAGCATACCAGAGGCAGAAAGCCAAGAGGAAGAGCAGATGACTTGAAGACGATGAAGATGGACAGTGTGAATTGAGGCCTCGCCACTGTTGCTGCTTTTATTTGTTGCAGCATTATTAGCGTTCTGTCACTGAGACAAAGCAGAAAACCACCGCCCATGCAGGCTAACACCACCAAATCATCCAAGAGGGAGAAATAGATGGAGGGCAAACTGTGTGAGGCAGATGTGCAAATCGCAAACATAAGAGAATGGCAAGAATCATCTGAGGTCAAAGACACATGAACGAAGCAGAGGAAGATCGGGAAAGGATTGTTCATTAGGTACGGGCGGGAGAAGGAAAAGGCCAAAAATCGGACAGAAAAAAAGGCGCAACTGGTTCTGCAGCAATCTGAAGTGGACCTACTTGTACAGTACAACAGACAACACATGTAGACACGAAAGCTACTGTCATATATGATGAAGAGAGAATAATGGAGGCATGAGACAGAGAAAAGGCTGGGAAGACAGAAAAGATAAAGTTGGTAAGAAACCTGAGAGAGCAGGAAAAAATAAAGAGTCATCCTCTGCGGGTCACCTCCACTTCCAGAAAGCTTCACTTTGAAGAGTTCAGTGAACAGCAGCATCTTTGTCAATGCGGTATAATGTGTGAACAAGATGTTTGTGCTCAAAATAAAAAATGGAAGGAATGTTCAAATGCTTTAAAAAAAAAACAATCGCTTTCCTCTGCTGTGGAGCTTCGCTGTGGACTTTCTTTGAAAAATAAAGATGAATGGCCTTGCACTTCTTTATATATATATATATATATATATATATATATATATATATATATATATATATATATATATATATATATACATATATATATAGGCACAGATAGCATTTAGACTACTCCAAGATTTGTTTGTTCTTTCTCCCTTTCTGTCAGTGTGTTACGTAGTTTTTTATGCATGTAAAAAGGTCTACAAAGTTCAAGCCAAAGGAAGTTAATCTTCCCCTACAGAAAAATTGTTCCTGAGCTGCTTGAAACGTCTCGCTTGAAGTCCCGCCTTTAATTCTGTAACGTGGTGATGTCACCAAGTAACATATTTGCATAATACCTGCCTATTGGCTAGTTTGGTACACCCTGAAACAAAGCTTCAGAGGGGAGCTGGAGCGGAGTCCAAAGAGTTCGGTTCGGTTGACCAATCATAACAGACTGATCCAGTTGACCAATCAGAGCAGACTGGGCTTTACGGGGGTGGGGCAGGAGCTCAAACAAAGGCTGTTTTCGAAACCGCCTACTTCATACCACTGACGAACACAGTATGCAGTATGTGCTGTGTATTGCATACTGCGTTCATCAGTAGTATGTAGTATGGGATGTAAATCGATTTATTTTGTAGCGCGCAAGTTTTGTGAGTTTTGAAAAAGTTTCGCGGGTTTTGGAAAACAGAAGTAAACAGCACAAATGTGATCGTTCCAGTGCTTTGCATTGTGGGATAAAGCAGGTGAGGTAGACTGTTCTGATGCATACTGGAGATTTTCTCCAAATCAGTACAACATCCGGGTATTTTTGCTTGTGTTCCCATACTGTATACTACATACTTAATTTTGGCCAAATCAATAAGTACTTCTAGTATAGTATGCAATATCAAAAAAAGACAGTGTTTCGGACAGAGGGTGAAAAGAGGTGCTGCAGCACAGCTGGTATGAGAAAAACAAAGAGGTATGCAAACATGTTCTAGTAGAAACCCAAAATACAAGTATACACCCGCAAATAAGTATAATAGATCCTCTTTAACATTAAAAATGCTAGAAAGTTGATTACCATGTCTGTATTTTGGGTCTTAATCCTGTGATGCCCATATGTGAAGGATAACCTGAGACTTATTATCATACCTACAGTGTGTTAGTCCACTATGTGTAGTGTATAGTATTGTCCACATTGAGATTTCCTATCAGTGTGATGAATTGCTTCTTTTCTCTGCCTGACAGTCTTCCAGTGATCTCGCCTGCTTTGTTCGTTTCGATAAAGTCAACATCTACACCACCAACAACTACAAACAGAAGTACAAAGCGCCCACCAACTTCTGCTTCGTGCTAAAGGTAAAGTAAAGTCAACAAATGGGATAATCAAAAGTTGTGTCGTCAGAGAAAAAAAAAGTTGTCCTGGTTTTGATAAGAGAAGAATAGAAAATTAACACAGGCGGATGACTGAAACGATAAATAAACAGCTCATATTTGAGGGAGCAACGATCCTACCTACCCATCTGTGGTTTTTACTGTTCAGAAGAATCAAACCGTGTCCTATTCAAACGTTTACGAAGCCTTTTTCTGCATAACCTGATGTTCAAATACACTTTCAGATGCCCTTCAGATAGATTTACATGTAGAGACTGTTAAACACAAACGCATGCGACCTTCGGGGAGCAGTGAAGGTTGCTGGTTCTTTACCATCATCCTGCGCTCAAAGCTTTCCGGGTTCTCCAGCATTACATGCCAATCGTCAGCACTGTGAGGAAATTAGATATCTGGGAAGGATCATCTGAATTAATCCAAAAAAAATAGTGATCACTGGCACACGAAGGAATTACTGAAACAAGATGTTTTCTTTCTGACAAGAAGTCTCTCCACAACACGGTCAGTGTTTAAATAAAGCTGTGTTGGGCACCTGAGGGACTTATGCAGTATGTCCACAGTACACAAACTTGGAGTCCCATGCAGTGTACTTTAATGTATTTGAGACAAGAAAATAAGTCCAGAGTTATAGCTGCTGGTTTGATATCACAACAATAAAATTAAACCCCCAATGAACATTGTTAAATAACACCAGATCCACTAACTGTATAGTACTTTCCTCACAACAGCTTGGTCAAATCGAACATGAGCGTAAATTGAGAAGAAGGCTGAAAATGACAAGGGCAGGACTCAACTGCTCTCCTACACTGTCTGCAGCGGATAAAGATCAAGAGACACAAAAAGTGCTGTTTGCAGCAGCAGCTAAGTCATGTTGAGAGGAAGTGAGATGACAGAAGAAAAAACAAGAAACCTCGACTGGTTTCGCCCATTTGACCTGTGAGTGCAATGTGTAGCTATTACTTCTCATCCATGAGAACCTGGACAAATATAACGCAGTGTTTGCATTGACTGTGCTGTTTTTACCTAATCAAAAAGATATAGTCACATCTAGGATTCCTAGGTCTGTTTGTTGTAGTTTAATTGAATTAATGAAGAGCCACATCCACAGTGAAAACACATTTTTTGGTTCTGTTTAACAGATACAGTCGTGTGTCATGGGCCACGGTGCAGCAACAGCTTGGTGTCAGCTGCCCTCTGCTGGTTCATATGTGTACTACAAATACACAAACTGGCTGCAGAGAAGCAGCATTTGTTCTTAAAGGCACATTCCACCCATGTGTCAGTCTAGACAGTGGACAACCTACAGTTCTGAAGTGGGAAACCAATGCAGAAGTGCTTTTATTTTATGCATTTTGGTCACCTAAAAATGTCTTATCCAGTGTTTGATTGTACTGAGCCCCATGATTGAGCCCCAACCTCTTGTGTCACTTGTGGTTGCATAAAACCGAATAAGATGGCAACAGTCAAAAATCAAGATGGTGACGGCGGGGGCTGCACGGTGGTGCAGTGGTTAGCGCTGTTGCCTTACAGCAAGAGGGTCACAGGTTCGATTCTGGCTTGGGACTCTTCTGTGTGGAGTTTGCATGTTCTCCCCGTGTAAGCATGGGTTTTCTCTGGGTACTCCGGCTTCCTCCCACAGTCCAAAGACATGCTGTTTAGGTTAATTGATGACTCTAAATTGTGTATGTGAGCGTGAATGGTTGTCTGTTTATATGTTGTCTGTCTCTATGTGCCCTGTGATGGACTGGCGACCTGTCCAGGGTGAACCCCGCCTTCGCCCAATGCCAGCTGGGATCGGCTCCCCCGCGACATCCTACGGGAAAAGCGGTTGACGATGGATGGATGGAAGATGGTGACGGCCAAAGCCCAAGATGACGGCCAAACATCAAGATGGTGACGGCCAAAAACCAAGATGACGGTCAAAAACCAAGATGGTGACGGCCAAAAACCAAGATGACGGCCAAAAACCAAGATGGTGACGGCCAAAAACCAAGATGACGGTCAAAAACCAAGATGGTGACGGCCAAAAACCAAGATGACGGTCAAAAACCAAGATGGTGACGGCCAAAAACCAACATGGAGATGGCCAAAATGCCAAACTCAAGACTACAGAACGGTAGCCCACAAACCCATGGCTGGCGTCATGGTGACTATGTCCACTTCTTCTATGCAGTCTGTGGTCTGAGTAAAAGCCATAGTGATGTCATCAGGGTTATATCAGCTCGAGCTTTGGAGCATTTATAACAGAAAACATGAAACGGCGTATCTGGAGTTTGACCCGTAGGAGGAACTGAAAGTCAGGATATTTCAGCTTGTGCTGCATCAGATTTGACCCCTTTTGTATATGCCTCTCTCAAGTCCCCCGACTTTATGGAAGAGCAATACTGAATCATGGGAGTTCCCCTTTAACGTCATTGTTATCTCTGCTTGTACTCTTTACCCAGCATCCCTGCATCCAGAAAGAGTCTCACTACATCATGGTCCTGTGCTGTGACGACGAGCACACACTGTTGCTTTGGGTCAACTCCATCAGAATAGCCAAGGTCAGATTCAAATGACTAAAATGTGAGCAGTTAAATTAGAAATCTAGAAATCTATTTCAGCTTCAAGTCTGGGAATTTTATGGAGGGAAATATCAAATTTCGACATTTCGTGGCAAATATTTAAGCAGGTGTGTCGTCTGTGTGTGTGTTCAGTATGGGACTGTCCTGTATAAGAACTACCAGGCTGCAATGAAGAGAGCCTCCAGTTTGCAAACTCTGCACTCTGCTGCACATAAAGGTGAGTCTACACATTCAAACTAGAAGCTGAAAGTAACATTTTAGAGTTTATGAATGATTTTTACAGTAAGTGTAGACTGCAAGCGTTGTAAAATAAGGACTATGATCACCCAGAGTGCTCTCCCTCCAGCACTGCTGATTTCCCGGAGACCCATTTTCATTTAGATGTCTTGAGGTCAGAGGTTAAGGGACCCCTTTGACATGGTTATGCCAGTTTTTTTAGGTTTGGAGAGTTATTTAGCCTCTTTCTCAATACGCTAGTATGACATGGATGGTACCAATGGATTTCATTAGGTTTTCTAGTTTCATATGATGCCAGTATCTTCACATACTGAGCCTGACCCAGTGGCTCAAGAGGTTCATTAAAAATCGCAAGTTGGGAATTGAAATTAGTGCCGTCAAAACGAATTTGCTTTCACTTTAATTATCCCGTTAACTGACAGCCCTAATCAAAATGTTCAGTCCACGGAGAAATGTATTCAGAAACTGTGCCTTCTAGTTGAGGTGTAAGGACTTCTGTAACATTGTCACCGATAGATGATAAATTACGTGTAGTTGACACTCCCAGGTATATTCAGACAGACAGTATGAGGAAAAAAATGAACGTTAAAGTATATAAACATGTTCATGTAGTAACCCAAGATACAAGCGTGAACCTGAAAATGAGCATATGTCCCCTTTAAGACCAAAATCTTAATTTAAGTGGCTTTAAACATACTGGCTGACTTTGACTACAATAGAGAAAACAGTAGGAAAGCAGGAATACTCAACAAAAATACAGAATAGGAATACAACTAACCTGAATTTCCCTCCAGGGATGAATAAAATTTCATCTTATCTTGTCTTAATAAAACCCACATCTGTGGAATTAATTCTCATTTGATTGTCTTTACAGACCAATTCAACAGTCGCGCCCCTCAAATGAGCTCACGGCCTGGTTTGCCTCCACCCAGAACCACAAAGGTTGAAGACTATCCACATGAGCCACCACCTGACTTCATCCCTCCTCCTCCTCCTGGACACACTTATGTTTGAGACACATCTTCACCTTCTGCTGTAGCCTGGATTTATCCAATTTAGCCTACCTTGTGTACCTTGAGCCAATAATATGTTTCAGTAAAGCACACACATGTAGCAGTAGCGTTACACCTTTTAAAAGCTTTTATTTATGACTATATTTATTTTTGTTTGCTTTTGGACAAAAGTTCTGCAAATTCAATCTTTTTTTTTTTTTTTTTTTTTACCAGCAGCTTTACAACACAAAACACACCGTTCCCTTCACTGTTTCAATGAGCTGTTTATTACAAAAAGACTGTACATAAATTTCAATGAACACATCCTATGTACAGACTGAGAGGCGAAGACAAATATTGGATTCTGTTCCCATGAACATTTAAGTTACGGATTTTTTTTTTTTTTTTTTCATCAATAAGAAAACACACATCGAAGAAAGGCGCCTTAACCTGCGATGCCCTGAAATGCGAGACGTTAAAGTGGTAAACATTACAAAGTTCTGCACGTCAGCGGTTGTCTCATGGTTTCTCTATGAAAAAAAAAAAAAAAAAAAAGTATAAATTAATCCTTTACATAACAAACTGCTAGCGGACCTTCCTCAGCAGTCTCCGACACAAAAAACGAGTTGAATGCAAAGCTAGAAATACATTAGGTAGAAAAAGTTGTTTTTCTCACAAAAAGTTACCTCATGATGGAAAAAATACAATCAAGAATGGGATGTAGTGGCAAATCGGATACGTTCATGCACAGAGGCTGAATGAACACTGTTCATGTGACTGAGTCATTGTCTTGTGTGGAAACCTGAAAATGTTACTCCCCTCACAACATCAGGTCTGTATCTATTTCAAAATAAAAGTCTGTGTCCAGTGCCTATTACTCCCCAACGTATTTCTGATTATGTTTATGTCTGAGATAAACGTTAGCTTCGATGATATTTGATGGTTTTACTTGCATCAGCAGCCACTTTGTAAGAGCAGACATCTTAGTAAAAATCAGAACAGACGTCTTCGTATCGGCACCGTTTTAAAGACCTCTGGATTGCGATTAATCCTTTCACTACAGTCAGCAGGTGTCATTCATACGTAGTATCTGTATGTGTGCAGAGACGAAAACAGACTGAATCTGGCTTTAGTACATTGCTGCTGGGGTGCCTACATTCACTAAAATGCAGAGGCCATTGAAGACGATTACAATCAAATCTGATGGATGTTCACTCTGTGGAGTGAAGGCTAAAATCCCTTGTTACATTTCTACAGCATGTAGAGCAGGTCCTGGTTTGAGGTTATTGTTGTGGGTTGGTGATTATGGTTATTGAGCACCGATGTAAAGCACCACACCAGCAAACCACTGAAAGAACGGACGACAAGTTGTAAAGGTTAGTCGATACTTCTGGACAGCAAAAAAAAAAATAAAAATAAAGAAAAATAAAGAAAAACAATGACGGAAATTATCCAGTCATCACAGTCGTTGACAACTAATCAGTGCAGCTATTCCAACACAATGGAAAACATGAAAACATACAGGTTAGTCCTTCCTCTGCTTCACATTTTTGAAGCAATCTCTGCTACAGTAGCTGGACAGCATCACCGAATATAGTGATCAAAATGATATAGTGGTGACTGAACATAGAAAAATAAATGCTTGTACACGGCCCATGAAGTTAAAAATGGCACTGTGAGTGATGAATAAAATTCATATTCAAGTAAAAAATAAACAAATAAAATAGAAAACAACATCCAATCTTGGCATCAACTCCACCGACGCTGATGGAAACGCACAGGTTGAAACACACTGACAAATGTACTGTACTGGCAGCTTCTCACGTTACGCTTTATATACAAGTTAGAGAACAGAAAGAAACTCCACCAGAAAGAAGAAACGGTTGTCTTTTTTTTTCTATACACTCGGTTCATCCTTTTTAACAGCATCCCCACCGACACGGAGCAAAGTAACTACACAGCTCCACGTTGCTTGTGTTCCCTCTTGAACATGTGATTTGGACATCGACGGCATTGAACATTCACTCGTGTCCTAATGCACTTATTGATGTCTGTTTGTCCATCTCAGTTTTTCTTTAATGTAAGGTATGATGGATGTTTTTGAAAGGAGGGAGGGGTCAGTCTGCTGGTCTACAGTGCAAATGCAAGGGGTAGGAGCGTCTCCGCAGTATTTTAAAGAATGCTACACTGCCTCGTCTATTCGTGAAATCCTAGAAATACTTCACTGTCTGGATCTACTGCATACTGGAAATGTTGGTTGCACATACACAGATTAACACTAAATCTAGATTTACTCTGCATTCTTTAGTAATTTCTTATGAGGCAAAATGTGACTGTTAGAGATTGAAAAGTGGTGCCGACCACCGTGGCTGTAATGGCGGTAGCAAAAAGGCCCTTGTCTCCTCCCTTTCGTCCACAGTGTAAACTAACAGACCCCGGGCCGAAGCTTCAGCAGCCTCCTTCTTTGTGCGACTTTTTCTTTTTTTTTTTTTTTTCCAGAGCATAACAAAACCGTGCAAGCACAAGCCCCCCGAAAAGAAAA
Organism: Pterois miles; assembly: GCA_947000775.1. NCBI lineage: Eukaryota > Metazoa > Chordata > Actinopteri > Perciformes > Scorpaenidae > Pterois > Pterois miles. The sequence goes on along the minus strand of CAMQGK010000263.1, from coordinate 3,062,475 downwards.
CCATTTGTAAATCCACCATGGCACTTCATTCAAAACGAGAGCTGTATGAACTGCAGTCATACATCTGTACATCTTCACAGTTTTACCTCTGGTCAAACTGCAGTGCCATTTTGGGTGTTTTTTTTTTTTTTTTATTTCTTTTTTTTTTTTTAGTCAGCATAGTGCATGATCGACTCGACGTAGTTTCCTGGGAAGAGTCCGGTGATGCCGTTACAGACGCCTTCGAACCAGCCGTCGTCGTTTTTCTTGATTATGTAGATGATGGCTCCTTCCATGAAGGACAGCTCATCCTCCTTGTCCTTGCTGTAGTCGTAGATGGCCACAACTGAGAAAAAGTTAAAGAAAGTTATCGTTACAAAAATGTAAACAAACATTTAGTTGAGTGTTTTTTCAGTCGGTAAGAACTAGGGCTGCCCCCATTGGTCATAGCCGACTAAGATTTCTTTAGCTGATTAGTCGTTTTGTTCTTAGTCGACTATGATTTCTTTAGCTGATCAGTCATTTTGGTCTTAGTTGATTAAGATTTCTTTAGCTGATTAGTCATTTTGGTCTTAGCTGATTAAGATTTCTTTAGCTGATTAGTCATTTTGGTCTTAGTTGATTAAGATTTCTTTAGCTGATTAGTCATTTTGGTCTTAGTTGATTAAGATTTCTTTAGCTGATTAGTCATTTTGGTCTTGGTTGATTAAGGTTTCTTTCGTTGATTAGTCATTTTGGCCTTAGTTGATTAAGATTTCTTTCGTTGATTAGTCATTTTAATCTTAGCTGATTAAGATTTCTTTCGTTGATTAGTCATTTTGGTCTTAGTTGATTAAGATTTCTTTTGTCAATAGTCAACTAATCGGTTGTCTTGGTGTTAGTCAACTAAGATTTCTTTAGTTGATTAGTCCTTTTGTTCTTAGTTGACTACGATTTCTTTAGTTGACTAGTCAACTAGTTGGTCGTTTTGGTCTTAGCTAAGTAAGATTTCTTTAGTTGATTAGTCGTTTTGTTCTTAGTTGACTACGATTTCTTTAGTTGACTAGTCTACTAGTTGGTCGCTTTGGTCTTAGCTAAGTAAGATTTCTTTAGCTGATTAGACAACTAATCGGTCAATTTGGTCTTAGTCGACTATGATTTCTTTAGCTGATCAGTCATTTTGGTCTTAGTTGATTAAGATTTAGTAGTATTTAATAGTCGAATAATCAGTGTTTTGTTCTGAGTCGAAGATTTCTTTAGTCGTGCATCTCTGGTAAACACAAAATTTTGTGTGATTCTTTGTGGAGAAGCTCAATTTTACAAATCTGTTGACTAAATCAACTAATCAATTAGTCAACAAAATTGTATGAGTGTTAGTCAACTAATAATTCCTCCTGAGGACAGCCCTAGTAAGAAGTGGAAAGCAGTCACTAACCTTTCTCTAAATAAACCTTGGGGGCCCAGTGGGGGTCTCCATCGGCGTAGGGATCGCTGTAATGAACCACCGCGGCCTCCTCTTCCTCGTAGTCCACGGGTGGGGGAGGAGGAGGAGGAGAGGGCTCCTCAAACACACCCATGTCCTCTGGGGGAGGCGGAGGAGGCGGGGCGGGACTGTCTGTTACTGAAAGAGGACGAGAGGGAGGATCAAATGAGGGAAAAGCGAAGGAGTTCACAGATTACGCGTTACGTTAGATAACGTGTTAGCTCTCCTGATCTCATCTGTCACTGCAGTCACCTTCAAAATGGATCTCTTGCAGCAGAGTTTGTGTTTATGTTGCATCTCAAAATTCAAAATGTTTTCACAACCTCTTATTTCTATGGCTGGATTCAGTCAGATAACATCTGTAAATGTCACTGCGTAGAGGGACAATGGGAATAAATTTCAACTAAGTCACATCATGTTGTAGACTTTAAACCAGCATACATGCTGTCAAATTATATTTTTCCATCTTGACAACCATCGTGTAGACCAACAGAAACCTTTATGAGCCTTGTTACTGTGGAGACTTGGGCATTCAAATGTTCACTAGAGGGCAGCTTAGGGTCCTTTCTGCTCTTTAGTCAGGCAGCCATCCTACAGCTACTACCAATACTTCTACTACTACTACTTCTACTACTACTACTACTACTATACTGTTAGATGCCGTGGAGAGGATTTTAGAAATACTGAGGTCATCCAGTCCAACACGTTACTGAGTTAGTTCTTAAGTTATATTTTCTTGTACATTTTATTTCCCAACATGAAGGTCTGAATGCTGTTTTAAAATTTTCTCCACAGTGCCAGGAATCGGTTTTGTAAATATCAAATGTATTTATTTATTTCCCTAAAAGTAGTCCAATTAAAATATGTTGAGCCTAAAATATTGGAAGAAGTATTCCTAGTATTTAGCTGCACGATTAATTGAAATTTTATCTAACTATAATTTTCAAATCACAGGAAGCGCACTATTTGTTAAAGGCTAAATACCATTTGAAATTAAATATTGTGGAGATGTCCAGGCTTACGCATCATATTTGATTGGGCCACAAAAATCACACCATAATCTTTTTAATATGTTTTCAATGAAACGCCCCTCTACTTCGCGTCGGGTGCGGCATCACCCTGTCGGGGTTTCTTTCTTAAGCTCCCTTACTTAAAGCCTCTCCTATTTACCTTTACTATGGCCTCCTCTTGGGCATCCCCAGAGTGGCATGATTTGTATTCTTGTTTTTTTAGTCTGTGTTTCACCTGAAAAACAAAGGCTCTACATGCTCACTTGAGCCAGTTTTCTGATAGAGAATGTGCATATTTACTATTTACACACATTCAGGGTGCTTCAGTGTCTGAAGGCTAAAAAGGTTCAGCAGAAGAGGACCCATCCTCTCTATCCACGTGTCCACACATGTACGAGGTGGTATATTAGGAGAATCGGTGTGATTTTAAAAGCTGGACTTGGTCCTGACACTTCCTCTGGAGTTACAACCTGCAGTGCTGGGATACGAGCGTCTTCTCGGAGCGAGTCTCCCTGCAGGCTTTTACACCCACAAGTCCAGAGATAAAAGAAAAACTGCACCTCTTATCTAACTAATTCATAAGCCGGCTCTTGAATTAAATAAACTGCAGTGGTGCACCAATTTAAAGCATCTCTTCAGTGCCATTCTGCTTACATACCGTTTATGTCCACTGGTCTAACAACTGACTTTAAATCTCTTTAAGCACTAAGAGCTGAAAATGCTTCACTATATAAACAACAGCTGTCTTGTGTTGTATTAGCCCAATCCATTACCGCTTTAAGTTGTGTAAATACAGTCTACATTACAGTTAGTCAGTCTAACTATGCTATGTAGTTGGCAAGGATTATATCTAAGTGAATATTAACCATTCGCTGGGACAATCTGTGTAATAATAGCAAATTAAAATTCAGACAGAAAATGCACGATATTCTCTATTAAAAAAGCATGTGTAGGTACCTGTTTGCATTTCATTGCTGCAATGTTTTTGTATGGGAGATCACTTGTTAGACTTTAGTGTTTTCAGTATTGTGACCTCATTTTGACTGTAGCACTCACACACAATCTGTTCAGTCAGGCTGCCTGTTGCTGGTCATACTAACTACCCATTTCTTCTGGTTCTGGTGCCGGAAATACAAATGTCTGCCAGAGGGCGTCTGCTGATAAAGACTTTCCAGAAACTGGTGACTTAGAAAGTGAAAGCTTTCATAAAAATGAATATAGGTTTACAATTGTGAAACAATGGCAGTCCAGCTGCCGTCGATGAGAGCCGGCTGTCAATCACTCGCAAACTCCGATCTAATGGTAAAACTAAGCAGAGCTGATCAAATATGAATCAATATTCTGTTACTGTAATGTCTATTTCTCTCCTCAGATGTTTTCAGAAACATCTTGTAGTTACTCTGTAGCTGTAAAATGAGAAAGTTGGTGACCCGGCAGCCATGTTGAGATCAGTTGAGGAAATAACAAGCACCGTCCACCAGCCAGACCACAGCCAATAGGAGCGCTCTGTCTCTCTGAAATGACTCTGTCTCCCGTTATGGCATAGATGATTTAAAGCCTGAAAACAGCCATGAAGAGGTGCAGAAGACAAGATTTTCTGTGGAATTTTTGCCCAATGATGTCAAAAAATATCTGCCTACTGCATAATATTTCTTTCTTTAGCCATATATTTTCTTAAAATGATGCATATTTAAATGTATTCTTAACAGTACTGTATTGAATGATGATATAATGCCATAACAAAAGTATTTTTTTTGTAAAATTAGAAAAAAAAAAAAATGTCGCAAAAGAACACTTCATTATTATGGTTAGTTTCGTTAAAAATGTCATTTAAAAGGTGTTCAAAAAGCAGATATTTCATTTCATTTATACAGATTTTTTTGTTAAATCACATGACATATTTAAACATTATTAGGTATTATTGTAATTTTAGTATTACTGTAATCTTATTAGCGATTAGTGAGACTGCATTACATTTGACCAGACAAACGCAGACAGTTAGATCGCTGCACATGGTGATGATGGTGAATCTGGACACGGCATCAGGTCACATTTTCTCTCCTCAGTGGACAGACAGAACAGGACGCACGCTTTCAGTGATCCATCACCATGGCAACAGACAGTCATGGGGGGGGGCTATATGTATGTGTGTGTGTACGCTCCCCTCCTCGACCCTGAATACAGCGCAAGAAAAGGTGTGCCATGTGTAGCAAGCCTAGAAGAAGAAGAGTGTACAAGGGAGGCAGTGTATGACGCTGAGACAGTTTGATAAAAGATGTCTCTAGATACAGTACACATACAGTATATATACAGTATATGTGTACTGGCATAGATATACTGTATACAGACCTAAAATATGGACAATAAAATCTGTATCAAGAGAGATTTAACAGATCTGATAAATGTTCCGATCACTGGCTGTTCTGCTCTTCTCACTTTATGGACGTTCAGTAAAAATTGGGATTTGAGTAAATTTAGGTCGGTATGAGATTTATAATGTAGGTCATTCAATACATTGAGTTTTTTTCTGTTTTGTGCAGATGTGTGGAAGTGAATGCATCTTAAGAACACATTCGGAGATTTTTGGAAATGCACAGCAGCTATGTGCACGTGTGTGTGTGTGTGTGTATAATGGGTTTAATTGTCCGCATGCATGTTTATCAGTTCAACTAAGTGCATGCTTTTGTATGGATTTTCTACTTACTGCTCTCCTGCATTCTGGCCACAAAGCCGGTCAGAGGGATCTGTGGGGTCAGCTGGACCATTGGAGGAGGAGGCGGAGGAGCCACAGACACTGGAGCAGCAACACCCAGAGAGGCGGAGAGCCGAAGCGGCAGAGAAAGAGAGAGAGACAGAGGAGCGATGGAGGCGGTGGACAGCGAGATGACAAAGGGAAGAGCAAATAGACATAATAGAAGAGATAAAAGTCCAAAGACAGAATGGAGAAAGATGTGAGAGTAAAAGAAAACAAAACAAATAGCTTGTGAGCGAGTGAAATATAGTGCAGGAGGAAGCATTGCTGAGCAACTCATTTGTACATTTCCAATCAGTGTTCTTTTGTGCTGCGTTTTCCAAGCTGGGCTAAAGAGGAGGCATTCATCTCATCTCGAGTCTGAGATTCTGCCTCATCAGCATCCGTTTTAGGTCAAAAGCAAAAAAGGCTGTAGCTACCAGCAATACGTTTCTGCTACAGTGAAAGAGCTGCAAACCTGACAGTGGCAAAGTGACAGCTCAGTAGCCGTGTGGAAGGAAGCATTTACAGGTGGCGCTTCATTTAATTCACCCTTAATGGCATTCATATCACATTCAAAAAAATCAATGCAGCATAGCATCGCGTGGCAATATTAGAGATGCACTGATACCGATTTAAAGAGCTGGATAATGTGATTGTGGGGATGGTCTATTCGATTCAGATCTATTGTTTATATACTATGTACATTCTATTTCTGCAATTTTAATTCCTGTTTAAGTTTTTACCAAATCGGTGCTGCATTAAAAAGATCTACACCTGAATTATAATTCCTGTTAATTTTTTTTACCAAGTTGCTGGTGCATAATTTATTATTCTAATAGTGAATAACAACTCGCTAAATCCATATCTATGTATTTTTTGTTACATTTTGTTTTACAAAGCTAGAAAAGTGATGTTTAGGTCAAAACTGATGAAGAACTGAGAATGTTTGTGACTCGGCAGCCATGTTGAGATCTGTTGAGGAAACACCAAGCACCGCCCACCAGCTGGAGCGCAGCCAGTAGGAACGCTCTCTCCCTCTGAGGGGCCATCAGGAGGTGCAGACGTCTAGTTTTCTCTCAGAAAGCTTGAAATACAAGATGCTGAAAGGTTTTTATGGAATTTTTGCCCAATGATGCCAAAAACATTCTGGCTAATGAAGCTTAAAGTATCGTGATAATATTGAATCGTGGGACCTCTGGTGATTCCCACCATTGTAATCTCCATTTGCTGCCTCTCACATGATGTTTTTTGCTCTACTGTCTTAAAAAAAATGTGGTAAATGAGTAGACAAACACAGCTGTCCTCACTGATGAAGACATGATGTCACAGGCGTGCACGCCAGGTCTGACTCATAAATCACATGTAATGGAAGGGCCTCTGTAATCTCACATGAGCAGTAATGTCTCATTATTCCACCCTGCTCTCATCCATCCACAGCTACACCCACACCCCCTGAGATCAATGAGCTCCCTTGTGTACAGGAACTAGCTTTTTGTGCTGTAAAACTTCGATCCACTAGGAATCCAAACGTATCTTTCACTTTAATTAAATATCAATGAGTAGACATCACAGGGATGATTCGCTGCTGTCCCAGTTAAAGTCCCCTGGTTGATGCAGCTCTGCATCATTGTCTGTCTCCTCCCAGACAAGACAAACAAGCCTCCTCCATCTGCGCCGAGAAAGACGCTTGTCCTTTGAGAGACAGAAGCCATTAGAGGAGAATGGCTCGGAGTGATGCCTGCCAAAATAAATTCCACTCTTCTGACAGAAAATATGCATATGTCCTGGGTTTCCCCTTGTCTAGCAGCTATTTATGTGTTCTGCCCTGAAATGCCTGCCTGTCTCTCCTGAACATGAAGCCGTCTCCAGCTGACTAAAACGATAAAGTCATAACTCAATTACTAATGGTAATGAAACATTCTGCACGGCAGTGCTGAGGTGGGAAGGTTTCAACAACCCTGACTTCAGTAATTATGGTTCATCATTCATTTTCATTAGCTTCTGGAGGGGCTTGCCTTGCGCATATCTTTTAGACCCAGAGGGGCGTTTTTAGCAGGTTCACATAATTATAGAATGTGGAGCCAAAACACTGACGACTGCCAAGAATGGACATTACAGTAATACAAGCTTCCTCTCTGCTTTATATATATATCTACTGAAGGAGAGGCTAAAATGTGCTGTATATGCAAGTTTCATCAGATTCAATTAATTATTCCAACACACCACCCATATAGTAAAGCAGACCATTTCTAAACATACATACATTATTGATTAAAACATGTATTACCCGAGTTCTGTGGGTAGGCGGGACCTCCGTTGATGTGAGGCTGCTGGGAGGAGACGGAGGGGGCGCGGCGGTAGGTGCCGGTGGCCGACACCATGGAGGCCGAGGACGTGGTGGAGGAGTTGTGACGGGAGATCTGGCGGGATATGGTGCCGAACTGGGACATGGGTATTGGACCCAAGCCGGGGCCCTGGGGCACCGAGGCAGAAGATGTCGCCACTGCAGGAGAGGAGAGGAGAGGAATGATGGGCACACAGCTTTAAAATCTCAGCCTTATAAGTCACCTTTAGTGCTGACTTACGTACAGTAAAACATCACTAGCTGCTGACATTCATTTTCAGTACATTTCTAGGCAGAATGTGAGTAAAAACAATAAGCTGCTACTGGTGTGATAAGAGCATTAAAATTCTGTTTGCTTACACTACAGGTCCACAGGGAATAAGAAAAATAAACATCAAAAAATGTATAATAAAAACATTTATGCAAAAACGCTCATCTTATTCATAACCACTTTAATATTATTTAATATATTCTCAGGGCTCTAATTGTTTTCCTTTGCTTTCTGCAAGGGGCAAACACTTGTCTGCACAGTAGTTTCTTCTATGTAGATTTAACGATGTTTGAGCAAAAACTAAAAAGCACGATTACGGAATACACCCTTACAATATCACTGCGTACCCGCTAGGGACCTGATAAATGTCAACCTGATGTGATCATGCTGAGAGTAAGAAAAAAATACTGAGGACAAGAACTGACCAATGAGAGCCGAACAGGGACATAAAGAGCCTGCAATTACCCATTACTGTAACAGCAGTGAGTCTACACTGTGGACACCTGTGATGAGCAGTGAGGTTACAGCTGCTGGGACTCACCTTGCCCCATGCTGGGAGGGGATGGGGTGGGAACTGCTAGAGGGATACCGACTCCACTGCCTCCACTGTTCTCCCTGCCGCCGCTACCTCCACTGCTGCCACTGCAGAGAGACCGAGGCAGTTAGAAAGGGTCTTTATGGTGATCATTACAGGATGTGTGAGACAAACTTAATTACACAGCAGCGGTTGACATCCTATCATTACTCTCTCATATGTCACTCTGTCATAACAATATCCTCGTCACTGTGGCAACAGATTCACAGCTCTCTGAATATGCTGTGTTCGCCGTCTGGCACATTCACACATGAATACTGGGCACAGATCTGGGAGCGCACAGTCACATTTGCAGTTACATAGTGTAACAAAAACAAGACGATAGCCAAGGCTTGTTCGGAACGCATTAAGATCCATGATAAAATCTCTAAAGCTCACACTAAAAGGAGTAATTACACTCTGCCTTCAGATGCTGGGTCGTAAATTTCAACATGTATAAATTATCATTGCTTTGGATTTGGCAAATTAGTGTAGTTATCATGAGCAAGCAATAGAGAGCAAAGATAAATACCATGCAGGCCACTACTGATAAAAACTGATCAAATCTGATCACTTTAGAGACAAAACCTCAAGTGCAATAGCTTTATTCAGCAGCTGATAGCAAAAGAGACGATACTTTAATGGAAAATGTGGTCTTAATTCTAGGAAATACTTTCACTAGCACACTAGTACACGTAACATTGGATCTGTGCTGCAACTGGCTATGCTGGTCAAGGTTAATATAAAGAAAATACAAGCTAGGAATATAAAGTTTGAGTGTTATAACTGAACATTTGAAGACCAAATAGGAGGATCAATAAGTTTATTAAGAAGGTATTATCTGTTACTGGCCTGACTGCAGATTCTGTCACAGAGCAGAAAACCAGAAGTGCTCTCCTCTCAAGACTAAGTTTGGTGGAGCCAGGACAAATTTAAAGCTATACATAAACTGTGTGATAAAACTAACGGTTGTGAGAGCCGATGATAACCCTCATCCTACCTAACCCTATGTAGGATGTGCTGATATTATTCAGGCTTTGGACATTTCTTCCATATTCTTTAGAAATGAATACAGCGCTGTCAGACTATATGTCTTAATTGGGGTTTTTACGGCAGTTTGCGACACACGGCCTCTTGCCTGTTTGCGACAAACCAACTGGCTGACCAGCCCACTGGTCAGCAGGAGAAACACACCTACTCTTAAACATCATTATGAAAACCTTGGATATCTTTGGATGTGCGCAAATATCGCAACGCCGACCTTTCAAAGAAGGTGGCTAAATGAATGAAAGAGGGAGGCGTGGTCGAACAAGTCCACCATCCGAATGTGTATAGCTGCATGTAAACAGGAATATTCGTTTTCGTTAGCCATCAAACAGCTTAGTAGGAATACTGTCTTCAGAATAAGGGCAAAAAACAGAAAACTGAATATTTTGTACATGTTAAACGTAGTTGTTATCATGACTTACTGTGTCACTTGGATAGAACAGAGCCATTATTATATATATTAGTAACACCTGTGATGTCTGCATTCATTTATTACTCATCATTTCATATTAAACACCAGTTATAGAGCTGTTGATTTCACCTTTAACATGAACTGTAATATGTAACCAAACTGGTCTAACTCTGATGTGGTTTGTAATTGGCCATAAAGGTGTCCAAAAAGTATTAGATATTAATTCCAGGTAAGAGAGCAGAGGGTCTGTGCTACCTGTGTGTCCGGGGCCTCTGGTTGAGGGAGGCTGTGCGTGCAGGGCTGTGCTGGCTGCCCAGTCGGGCCGGGCTCGTCATGTAGTCGTTGGGCACCACCGGAGGCTTCACTGGCTCCAGGGTCTTGTAGGGAGTGTTACGCCTGGATACAGATAAACACAGCCGAACAGTTACTCCTCAATGTTTTCATGAAGTGAGAGGAGGTACTTTAGGCTTTTACAGATACTGTTTATGGAACAATGGTCAGGTGGTTCTGCTGTTATAAACAACCATTGTGAGAGAAAGAATTGTATCAGTATGAACATAAAAAAAGGTACAATGGTGTAATGACAGGGGCCAAATTCTGTTGAATAAGTATTTTTATGTTCTTACCCGAGGGTACCCCGACCAGCCATGGGGGGGCTCGGGGGTTTCTGTGTGGGTGGGGTGGTCCTGGAGAGCGTCCCTCCTCTTCCTGCCGCATTGTTCCCATGTTGCTAGAAGAGCAAAGACGAGTTAAAACTCTGCTGTTGTATAATCTGAGTGGCTGGCTCCAGTGTTTCTCCTGCCAATGAATAATAAGGCTGAGCAGTCACTTAAACCTAACCTGACTAAGCCAAAACTTGAATCAGTTTCAAATGAGCATCTCATCTTAAATTTCAAGCAAGCGTAATTTTTTAGAGAAACACTGGCACAAAGGCTTTTCTGTCCATACAAAGACACAGAATAGGAGACGATATGAAGGGAGGAAGAGAACAGAAGGCAGCATTAGTATGTGATTGGCTGCCTTTGCAGAGAAATTGTGCATGAAAATGGGATGTCACTCAATATGTGGATGAAGATATCGAAGGACATATTCATGATACTATTATCTACATTTACTGTAACATGCATGTATATTTGAACCTATAGTATACTCAAGTCAGCATTTCAAACTAGGTTTATACTGGCAATAGTTAAGGTACAGTGTGTAATATATGCTGCATCTAGTGGTGTGGTTGCAGATTGCAACTAAGCAACCTCCGCTCACTCCTCCCTTTCCAAGACTGTGGTACCACCGTTCGCTTCATTCAGAGGCCATCGTTACCATAATAATGCTTCTTTAGGAGCAACAGAAGTCAGACGGCAGCTGGCGGTACCATGGTGGTGGTTTAGCACTCTGTGGCTCACTTTGCCACACTTTCACAAGTGTGTCAGAGAACTTTTGAGGCCTTCAGGTAACATGAAATGCGAACGGCTCTCTCTAGAACCACTGTTTGGTTTGTCCGCTCTGGGCTACTGTAGAAACGTGGCGGACTCCATGAAGAGGACCTGCTCCTTATGTAGATATTAAGGGCTCATTCTAAGCGACAAAAACACTTGTTAGACTCAGGTGATTATACACCAATGAAAACATAGTTAGGATTTTATTCCATCTCTGCTAATAGATCCTAAAATATTAAATAAATGCTACACATTTAAGTTGGGTGACTGGTGACCAGGGTCTGTAATTAGCATCCGCCACCCGCCAAATGTGGGTAAATTGTTAGCAGTGGTAAAAACGTCAGGCTATCCGCCACGCTGGCAGACAGGGAAAACGCCAGAGATAGGAGCAGAAACTCGGTTCCTGTTAAGAATGTATTCTTGATTTTCGTGATTTCTTCTGTGACTACTGATTCCTCTTGATGCTTTCCCACAGTGACGCATACACACCTCGAATCATGTTTCAGCAGCGTTACGCTACTAAACCTGAGAGGACGAACTGTTCTTTCCCTGATAACGCCACACTGTGAACAACAAATCTGTGTTAAGAATAACAGGAGGAGAGTTAGTGACGTTACCTGTTAGCAGCACAGTCCAGCTCGGTTAAAAACCGGCACTACTAATATTAATGGAGGTGCCATTGAGTTATTATTATGAGATGTTCAAGGGTGAAGGTAAATTACAACGCTGAAACTTTAAGGAGATATTTTCACAGTAATATAAAATAGATTTTAGAGAGAATTATGACCTATTTAACTTCCTATCACTAGCTTTAAGCAGCTTGCCAAGATTTGTGTAATCAAAGCAAATAATTCAATAATCACAATCACTTGAATTGTGTGCTTTTATGCAATCAACCACTATATATGGCAGTAACAAAGTACTCTCCAAGAAGCTATGGTGTAATTCAAACATTGTAATTTACCATGTAAATACTGTTTTTTTTAATGTAAAACACATCAAACATTGAATAACATCAGATCCAAAATGTTATTCCGTCATTTAGCGCAGAGGTTTCAAAAGTGGCAGATAAAATTTCAGAGTGGCAGGAAGTGAAAACTGTTAATTTCAAACCCTGCTGGTGACATTGTGAATATTAAACAGGGCACAAAAGATATACATAGATTCTGTTTAATTAAATTCTTATATATACCGTATATTTTTATGAATGAAAAACAGTTTCAATGGGCGCATCATGGATAAAACGTGGCTGGCTGGAGTTTTATCAAAACAAAAAGAAGAGAAAGACAACCATCTCTTACCTTGGCCTTAAGCCACTGAGTGCAAGCAGGCAGAGAGGGAAGACAGAAAACAAGATACGCTCATTGGTTAATGGATAAAAAGGGAGTTTAGTGAAAGCAAGGGTGAATTTGAAGCAGTACACATGAACCCCATCTATTCTTCATTAATACATTCATATATACTGTATATAAAGTTGAAAAAGCATCATAAAGAACAAAGTAAAGGAGGAGAGAAAAGGATTAGGACATCATATAGGAAACGTAATATATGAGTTAAAGAGCCCCATGTTGTCCCTTAAATCCAACCAGACTCGGGTGGTCTGACCAGCTGACCAAGTGACCAACATGCTGAAAAGATGAGGGGCTGAAAATCGGTGTTACATTAGGAGCTTTGTTCTTTTATAATGTGTGATGTCTGTCAGTCACCAGTGCGAGTGAGAAAACCTAGCTTGAAAAAAATTCTCCACAAGCTACCAACGTCATCACATCAGGCAAAGCTGAATCACAGCAATTAGTTATCATCCAGAGGTGTCAAATTCATTTTAGTTCATATACATCCCAGTTCGATCTGAGCTGGGCTGGACCAGTATAACTATTGCATAATAACCTAGAAATAACAACATCTTCAAATGTTTCCTTTTCTTTTAGTGTAAATGAGTACAAATACACTCAGAACACGTTCACAGTTAATGAACAATCAATTTACAAAACGGATGATGAACAGCCTGAGATGTCTCGCTGATCTCTCGGCTACGACTAAAAACAGATGTCCGTTTCCTCAGATCTGCCAACAATTCATTTATCTTCTCTGCTCTCGGTTGTCCTTGCAACTTCTTGTATTTGTCTCCAGGATGAGTCTGATGGTGGAGCAGAAGGTTTTATTCCTTGAGCACTGAAAGCACCAAGCACACAGGCTTCCCGTTTGTGGAGGAGGAGGAACTGGTCACTTTTTCTGTCTACTTTTTCTCCTTTTTGACATTTTCCACCGGTGTTCAGTTCAGGCCCCCGGGCCGTGTGTTTGATACCATTTGAGACGTTTGAATTCTCTTCTGATAATGTAAAAATACTACAAAATAAGTTTATATTATTAAAGATATACTACATTACAAGCCAAATGGTCACTGTCTTAATAAAGTCATGTAATGGTATTTTTTACTAACATTAACAGGTTTTATCACAATTAAGGCTGAAGCCGATGATGATTTTCACTATTATTTAATCTGTTTAATTTATAAAATGACTGATTCACATCACACTGGTATAAAAACAGAGAAAAACAGCAAACTCTGACATTTGAGAAGCTGGCACCTGATCATGTTTTTTTTTTTTATAAATCTTTATTATATTTTTACTTGATGTAAGTTGATAGCACTGATAACATTCAGCCACTAGATGTTGCATCCATACCGGTTCTATTGCATTTACTTCACAACAAGTCGTTGCCAGGCACTTACCGTCTTGGCCATTTATCCGGTTTTTTCCCCACACACTGATGACACAGATACCACGCGAAACCAGCAATATTATACTATTGGCTGACAAGCGTTGTTAGAAGCGGGTACTAAATGTCAGCTATATTCCACAGATTTAACAAAACATTCATTTTGGACATTTTTAAAATGATTGAATTCATAATCTTAATTTTTTTCAGGATATGCCATACTTTTATTCAGCATCTTTCTGGCTCTGTGGATATGTTATTTAAAAAAAATAAATTAAAAAAATATTTTTACTGTATATATATGTAAATATATATATATATATATATATATATATATATATATATATATATATATATATATATATATATATATATATATATATATATATATAGTTTGTCTACATAAAAATATTATCAATAAGGCCTTTAAATGGTTGTTAATTCATCTTGAGACATTTTCTAAAAAAAAAAAAAAATATTCAATACATATAATACAAAATATTTGGCATACTATCTGTTGGCAAACGCTGTCTGGGCTCATCAGCACAAGAATTATTTTTTTTATAACGTCACTTCTCACTCATTTACACTCTGACACGTGGCTGCCAGAAACCACACTAAACAACCCACTTCAGGTTTTACACAACGAAGAGGAAGACATAACTTCCTTTTGTTCCACTTTGCAAAGTTTAAAAAGGTGAAACCACCACTGTGCCCTTGATCAAATGCTCACCGACCCTGATTGAGTGTATGTGATTGTACTCTGTGTGTCTAGACTTGTGTTATAGACTGTAATCAGGACGAGAATCACTTAAATCGCCAGACACACTAGAAATAATGAGCAGTGGCTGAGCTACATGCTGCTTGTGCTGACGTTTAAAGTGTTGCACTGAGAATAAGAACAGGGCGGTAAAGCACAGCGAGGTCATAAATAACAGCAGCGAGGTGTTCAGACTGTCGGAGTGGCTGTAATGTGGCTGAAATGATGTCGCCCCGGTAACTGCCGGTAATGCCAATAAAGGCTGCCGAGGTGGAGGGGTGAGCACAGTCGTCTGTAATTGTGTGAATGGATCTTTCCATGCTCCAGTCTGACTTCCCATCTTTCCGTGGGTGGGTCCTGGTTATGTGAATGAAAGGCAGAGGGGTGATGATGATCACGCCCTGAACGCCTCGAGGGAGCTGTAAAGATGGAGCGCTAATAAGCTCCCATATCCCCACACGGTATGAACACACCGTGAACATGTAGGAGCAAATACGTAGGCAAACATACCTGCACGCACGCATTAATAATAATGTACACCTCACGATGCTTTATATATTTCTATCTAGAGTCTGATGCAGCAGCGAAATGATATCAAACCTTCTGAATTATTCACAGATGTGAGTGAGAGAGAAAATGTTCTGGGGGGAAATATGAAATGTGATATGCATTTCTGTCTGTGCCGAGCCAAATGCACATCCATAAACCGAGGAGTCTTCAATCTGCAGAGGTTTTCTTCCTTCCTACAATGATCATCTACCCCCCTATCAGAGCAACGAAACTTGATTAAATTAAAGGTGCTCCCTAAATGTACACTCCAAAAATGAGTCGCACGTCTCAATCACGTTTTTAAGGACAGATCCATCTGCTCTCTGATCCGTTTGCTTGCGTCACCCTGAAGAACAATAAACCACATAATCTTGCTTATTACACAGCTACTTACTGAAGAAATCAATAATTTGACGCAAAAACGGTACGCCGGAGTCCGACATCAGATCTGTGTCCTGTAGAAAGCTGTGATTGACTAATCAGACAACCAGGCAACAATCGAAGCCAATCAATAAGGTTATGAATAATATTAAAGTGTAAAAGTGGGGTTGTATGCTATCTTCCGGCATTCTGCGAAGTAAAATGACTGCTTTTGTTAATGGAGTCTGGTGGATTGGACGGCGAGGTAAAGCAGCTGTGGACGGGAGCAGCAGAACAATGTATTTTAGCCACCTTAAAAAAAACTATCAATATCAGTTTATGTGAATGCTATATTTAGAATATTTCCACCGCTTTACCTCGCCGTCAGACAGCCTTTCTGTTATATCGCTTTCTCCAAAGCGACCAGACCAGACTCCATTCACAAAAACAGTCATTTTACCTTGCAGAACACAGGAGTTGCTGGTCTACCGCTATATCGATTGGTCAGTTTGTATTACTGTTTGACTTCCAGATCCGAGCTAACATGGCGTCCACACTAGAGGTCGACCGATATGGGTTTTTTACTGGCTGATGCAGATGCTGATTTTTTTTTCAGGAGTTAGGACAGCCGATGCCCGATATACAGTATGATGCTGATTTTTGGGGGGCCGATATGTTGGGTGAGGTGATTTTTTTTTTCCTCCATCTGATAAAACATAACAGCTTAATAATAACAAATGATACACAAAATTACTCAACTTCATTTATTGAACAACACCTACGGCCTGTCTCTCCAATCTACATTTTGTGTCTGCACTGCAGTGCACTTGCATATTTTAAATAAAAATAATGTATAAACTAAATATTAAATACATGAAACAGGTAATCAAAAAAATTAACTTTGACAAATAAACTTTTGGATGAAAAAATAAAGTTTTAGTGCACTTAGCAGCATTTACGCACCCGCTTGATAATCGGCTTAATATGTTCAGACACTGGCCGATGCCAATTATGGAAAAAAAAAATTGAAACACTGTGAAGCAGAATGATATAAAAATCTCAAAAAAAAAAAAAAAAAAAAATGAATGGACTCAACCTTTAAGTGATAGCAGCATGAACTGCTGTTTTCCTACACAGGTACATTTTGAAAAAGTATAAAATAGCATGCACATTTTCTAGCGTTTGCATTGATTTCTGAGATCCCCAATTTTTATTTATTTTTTTTTTTTTTTTTGCAGCATCCATGAATGATGCTTCATTTGCATAGTGGGCCGTGCCAAATCTGTCTCGGTGCGAGCCAGCTCTCAGAGGAGGAAAACACTGGCTTTTGAATTTGAATCAGCGAGCGGATGTTTGAAAATCAGCGGACAGCCGCTATCTCAACAGAGACAGACAGACGGGGGGATGAAGGGGACGAATCAAACGAGCTGCAGAAATGTGTGACACCAGCAATCAATGCGCAAAACTGTGTGTGTGTGTGTGTGTGTGTGGCGTGTGTGTGTAGACACTCACACAGAATGTTATATAAAAGAGGAGAAGAAGAAAGAGAGGAGATGGCGAGATGGATCACGGGGAGAGTGAATAAAAAATTGAAGAATGAGCCGGAAAAAGGGTTGAAAGAATATTTTACCCCAATTCAATAGAGGGTGTGATGGTGTGAGTAGCACTTGGCCAAGATGTCGCTCCTGCTCACACTCTGGGAGCTACACACACTCAAACACACACTTTTTCATTAAGTTCCAGCTTAGGAAGTCGCTACTGGGCATGAACAAAACCTCTGACAAGCACAGCTTCTTTTTAGGCACAGTCAGCTACCAACTACGCATCTCGTTCTTTGATACATTTCTATAGGTGTTTCTGGACTTAATTAACTAAAAGGCCGGCGAATCGATCGGCTTGCAGCGTAAGTGAATTATGAAAGGAGACAGTCGGCTTGTTCACATGAAAGTGCCAAGTGTGAACTTGAGTAAGCGTGTGTTTTCCTGTCTAGCAAAAGTGATTAACACTGGAAAACGAGACGATACGTCAGAGTAATGACTTTGGGATTTAGCTACAACACTCTGGCTGTGGTGAAGCTAGAATGGCACGGAAGGGCTTTTTGAAAACTATTAGCGATAAAGTGAAGAGGAACTATATGAGTAAATAAATGCATATAAATTTAGCCCACTATGAGGGATATATTTTGATACAATGATTAATATCCGTCTTACTTTGACGCCGTGTCCCACATCATCAAGCAGTGTGTAGTCGATGGGCTTTCGAATGTAGCGCACCGGCCGCTCCATGTTGCCCGGGGCGATGATCTTGTGGGTGCGAGCGGTGTTCTTATTTGTGGTCAGGATGCCGATCTCTCGACGTGCCACCTTCTCCTTATGGATATCCACTGTCTGCAGGAGAGAGAGGAATGATGAGCAGTGGGGTACAATACACTTTTAGCTTTTATACCTCATATTGCAAATACTCAGAAATCTCCAATGCACTACATTTATTTTAGACGGGTTCATAACCTATTTCAAAGGCAGATGCACACATGATTTAGAGCTTCCTCCGTTTCGTAGAGACAGAGATTGGATCATATTTTACTAAAAGGCCTCCCTGCTGCCTGTTACACTAATTTGCTTTTAATGCAAACCCAATACTTCCTCCATCTGTTTCACATTAAAAGCCTCCCAGGAGCTGAGGGGAAATAATCACCTCCCTACCCCGGTGAGATTTTATTATAAAATACCTGCAGTATTCAAACTGTTAAGCTAACATTGCAAAGGTTTATTTAAAGAATATTTCAGGGCCCATCTTTACACGGTTGCAACAGGAACAACATGACCACATTTGAAATACGAACACCTATGGGTGGAGTCCCTCAGGGCTCCGTTTGAGTCCTGTTTTTATTTAAGCATATTAGTTATTACAATATTTACTCCTCTCTATTTAAGCATATTTGTTAATACTGTCTATTTAGGCATATTTTTATTACTATAGTTAATATGTATTAAAGCATATTTACTATTAAAGAGGAGCATTTATACTAATTTTCAGGTACATATACACTACTTGGTGACATCACTCTGTTACAGAAGAAAAGGCGGGACGCCAAGCAAGGTGTTTCAGGCAGGTCAGGACCAGTGTTTCTTCGGCCTGGACTTAAGACTTTGCAACTTTGCAAACCTCTTACATGCACATATATAAATACAAATAATATAGTAATATTTACTATTCATATAAGTATATTTACTATTTACTACTACTATATATTTACTATTACTATTAGTTGACACCCAGTAAATACTTGAGTGCAGGAACAATTGTTGCTACAGTATAGTTAAGCATTTCATACCTTGACCCTTTCATGTTGTGTGATATCACTTAGCGACAGACAGCAGCTAAATTTACACATATTTATATAAAATAAGATAATCAATGCTTTGGAATTTCACACAGTTTATTCCTGTGGGTTTTAAATCCCCCAGCCTCGTACTGCCCGGACACAAACTCTGGATTCATCCTCTGACCCCCTACTGACCCACTATACTGCTCTATTGGTCTATACCCTGGGGCCCATTTGACGAAGCTCTCCTTTAACCCCTCGCAGTGGGAGCAACTGAACACACCACTGACCTCCATTTCATCTGCGATTACAGTCTTGATCACTCAAAGCACCCATTCACAGCGGGCGCCATTGGACTGGCCTTCGATCTATGAATGATGGATGAAACTGGAAGGAATGAGGGATTAAAGGAGGGATGGAGAGCTGAAGGGAACATGGGGAAGAATGGGAGTGGACGGACGTCTTCATCTCTGCTGCTGACGAGTGTTAATAAAACTTTACGATTCCATAACTGTTGTTAATCCTACTCTATATACTGTACGTCTCTATGTATCGGAGCGTGCTAGATTGTTACTGTGTGAGTAGATGCGTGAGAGACCCACACAGCAACAAGGTCAAGCATCAATCACCACTCAGACCTCTCATCCTGCCAACCCGACAGCTCCACCACCTCTTTCTCTCTCTGGGTGATGGAGATGAAGCATCCAACTTGAGGGATTGAAAGTCTGATAGGTGTTGTGAAGTTGACCCTTGCCACTGTACCGATCTCTCTCTGTGAGCCTGATGTGAAGTCTGTGTGCTGCTATACAGAGAGACACTTTAGGCTCTTTTTTTAAGAGAGGAAACTGAAGCGACACGCCCAACTTCAGCTGGGAAGTACAAAAAAAAAAAAAGACCCGCCTATTTCCTGCCGGTGATAGGCGAGTATAGAGGTGGAGCACAGATCAGAGAAAGAGAGAACAACAAAACTCAGAAGAACCGAAAGGCGCAGAGAGAAAACAGCGTAATGTAAAATGAGAAGCTGATTCTGGTGGGCTGTCATGATCAAAAAGAAATGGAGAAGAAAGTAAAGTGGGGATGGGATAGATGCTCAGAACATTTTTGGTCGCTAAGCCGACATCATTTCAAATATGCACTTTTACCAAACAGCAAATGCTGACACATCCTGAGTTTACAGTGTGATATCATTAAAGTACCATACAGTTAGCAGTACAGCAAGCAGGAAACACATCTGCAGGTGATGACTGGGCCCTGTCTGCTATATTCAGCATTTCTTCTACATGCACATTACTGAAAAGTGGGCTAATCTTTATGAAACATCTAGAGATAAAAACTGTTACCTAATCACTGACAACAGACCTCTGTCTGCCCTTCCGGTGTTCTCTCAATCCAATTTTCTTTTGTGATATCTTTACTCTAATAAACATCTGGCTGTCTGCTCAACCTCTGCAGTGTGTTTCTGAGAGCAGATGGCACAGCTGTAATTTTCACTGCTGGATCTATACAGTATATTCAGCCTAATGAATCTGTGTTTTAGGAAATGATTAGTCTGCACTTCAGTCGAAACAAGTCGGACATTTTTGTTTTAGTCTCGTCGAGGCGTTATTGGCAAGAGGAAAATGTGATGCAGTCTGTATTGAGACTCCGAGGCGTGTCAACAGATGTGTGATTTCATATATGGCATTAGTAACAAGTCTACACATTTAGCCAGTAACAGCACTACAGTAGACATACTATTCTGAATGAAACCTCACAAGTGTCTCCATCTGTGTCGTTATCATTTTTTTGAATTTAGACTCCGATATAACTTTAGGTGCATTCTGCACTTGAGAGGATCTGGCCAGTCAAAAAGAAGCAGAAAGAGGCACAAGTGGGTCATTGAGCTGATAAATGACATCTACTTCTGAGAAATAAGGAACAGATGAATCAGAAAGCAAACTGGCGAACAGCGGGACTCGAGGAAATGGAAAAGAGGGGTAAAGAGACTCATGGGAAGGCGTTTGTGTTTTAGGCAACGCACACACGTTTTGGCACAACCATTCGATTTTAAGTGGGGTTGTATGATGTACAATGTATAGCCCCCAGTTTGGAGAAGCAGACAGGAGTTACCGTACAGAAGCAAAGCAATGTAGTGCTGTGGACGGGGTCGGCAGCAAAACCACCTAAAAGAATCAATATCAGTTTGTGTGCGCTATGTTTAACATCTTTTTCAATGCTCTACCTTGCCTTTAAACAGCTATACAGTCGGTGAAGCTGTTATCTATGCTCCTGCCAAAACAACCAGACACCATTGAAAAAAAGTGTAATTTTAGCTCACAGAACAAGGGATTTGCTGGACTATTGCTGCCTTGATTGGTTAGTTTGTTTGTCTTATTGTGTAACTTTGCTTAGTTTGGATTCATCAGGCTGAGGTAAAATTTACGCTTTTTTTCCCAATGGAGTCTGGCGGCTTTGGTGAGAGGAAAGCTGGATACAATGGCTTCAGATTCTGTCGCAAAACAAAACGTATTGAAGCCAACTAAAAAAAACAGTTGGTGTTTCTGATGAGGAACTGAAGCTGTTATCTATGCTCTCACCAAGCAAACAGACTTCATTGAAAAAACAAAATAGTAATTTGACCTTGCAGAACATGCTTCAGTTCCCCGTCTGAAAGGGTAGTCTGACGGCAAGGTAAAGTGGTGAAAATGGACTAAATATACCATACTCTTGAAATGATATTGGCTCTTTTTTCTTTTAGGTGGCTAAAATACGTTTTGCAGCCGGCCCCATCCACAGCAGTATACTGCTTTAGTTCTGTGCGGTAACTCCTGGGAGCATGACGACCGTGATCTACTGTAATACACTCATTCTGGAAAAGTGCCTCATACAAGCTCACTTCAAAACCCCCAAACTATCCATTTAACTGATATTCACAGAGAGGAGACAGCTGCAACAGCTCTGCTTTTATTAAACAGGCTGCATTTAGTTGCATTTCTTGTACAACTACGTGACAGCTTCCTCTGCTGTGGGGGGCTTTTAAATCCTACGGAGATGGGGCTCGGATTTGGCAGCAAATCTTTGGCTACCTTCACTTTCTAATCCCTTTTTAACTCTTTCAAGTCGAGACAATTTGTGCAGCCTTAAGGCAGAGAAGCTAAAAGGAAATTTCTAAGGACATCACCAATAGAATAATGAATGGAAGCCCTGAGGACATACTTGTATGTATATTAACTTTTTCTCTAGATTCAAACAATTTGAGGTGATTTGTGTAAGATAGTTCCACCTGGGATATGACAAGTCAAAATGGCTGTTTTGAACGTGATGGATAGACTGGTCTCTCTTGATTCACTGGAGACAAATGGTCTCAGTGCCAGCTAGAGTCAGGTGACCACACTGACTTTACAATTTCTATACTGGGGCGCTGTAGAGTGTCCCCATCAGTGTGGTTGCAAGGCCCTATAGAGTATCTGAAGCAGAAATATCAACCATCAACTAACCATCTAAAAGATCAATAAAAGACTTGCGTTATTTTTCATTAGACTGCACCCAACTGTACCCCATCCTGCAGAGCTGAAAATGCTAACCAGGCGAGAGAGAGCTGGCGTCAGGATTTCACTTCATCCCTGACAGGCTTAATGAAGCACATGGGGAGGGGACGGGGGACATTCACTGGCTGACAGGCATAGACACAGAGGGAAGAGAGAGCGAGAGAGAGAGAGAGAGAGAGAGAGAGAGAGAGAGAGAGAGAGAGAGAGAGAGAGAGAGAGAGAGAGAGAGCGAGAGAGGACTGCTGATGAAGCAAGAGGGACTGTAGAGGGGCTGTGGAGGTTTGGCAGCTCCAGCATGATCCATGACCCTGCCATATCTGTCTGTCTTTGTAAAGTGTCAATATGTCACTTTGGTACTATGGTACAGAATAATACCAGCAGGTTTGTACTTTATTGTACTGCAATAGGCTTAAGCTTTAAATGACAATCAAAATCCACCAATAACGCTCTATATAGTGTGGGATGGAAATAATTTGAGAACTAAAACAGTTTTTCTGTGAGTTTGACATGACTGGTGTGGAAATGTACATTATCCTGTATTTATACCATGGTCTGGGTGAGTGCTTGATTCTGACTGGCTGCAGGGCGTCCATTAATTCCTGATAATGGACACCTACTAAGTGGTTCCAGTGTTTTGGGACAATGACATGTCTGGATAGCTAGCTAGTCTTGCTGTTAAACATGCTGTTGAATTATATTTACGGTTTGTACACCGTACACAATTCTATTGACTTTGAATCTAGCGAGCATAATGTTCACTTTATGCTAGCGTTACGCTAATCAAAATTTCATGAAAATGTTGATATTGATTTTGGGACAATGACATGGCTGATAGTTAGCTCGTATTATTGTTAAACATACCGCTCAATATATTTTACTGTATGTAAACCATATGCAATGTTACTGACTTTGACCCTTGCTAGCATAACCTTAGCATTATGCTAGTGTTATGCTAATCAAGAAGTCATGAAAATCTTGATATTGATTTTGGGACAATAGCATGACTGGATAGCTAGCTAATCTTGTTGTTAAACATACTGTTGAATTACTGTTTGTAAACTGAACGCAATGTTACTGACTTTGAATCTTGCTAGCATAACGCTAGAAATATCTGCCATTACAGAGTCGTATCTAAGGTTCGTCCTACTTACTGGAGTAGTGAACAGCATTTCCATTGAATTTATGGGATGGTAACGATAGCGGTGCGTGGTCTCCCATTGTCCATTAATTCCTTATAATGGACACCTCATCAGGCATTATCCCTTACTTATTAGACAACAGGTAAACATCTGAGTTTGCATTAACAGCAAAATAAAACAGTAGATCAGAAAACACTAAAATGTGTTCTATAAAGATTTAAAACAGAGGAAATAAAGACCTGGGTCTAATATAGGCTTTAATCTCTCTGCCGATGAGGTACATAAAGGCCCTGGACAATATTCATTTACATAAATGCAATACATGCATCCATGTGGTATGTGTATCCTCCAGCCCTGTGGTGTGTACCTGAGAGATGTGGTTGATGGAGGACTCCATGCGTCGTAGTTGCGAGGCCTGGATGTCCAGCAGCTGCAGCACATTGTTAGCTAAGGCATTGATCTGGTAGGCCACGCTGGCCAGAGACTGGGTGGTATAGGCCTTGGTTTCCTCCAGGGCCTTCTTCTTGTCTTGAGCCTGGCAGAGAGAGAGGAAATAAGGACAGAGAGGAAGAGAATACAAGTCAGAAAAATCAGTGGAAGGATGTGTGGGTGGAAGAAATGGAGAAGCTGGCAGACAGAAGTAAAGTATAAGCTCAGGAAATGCTGCACTCTCATTGTTACTCCAATCAGTTGTTGTGTGAGGGGAGTGAGAGGGCAGCTCTCCGGGAACTGTGTTTGACAGCACCGTTCATTCTTGAATGTTATTAAACTGCAAAGCAGAGATCTGAGGGGAAGTGAACAAGAGTTCATGATTCTCAGAGGGAATGACTTTATGGATGCTAAGCAGCCTGGAATTGGACAACAAGTAACTTTCAAATAACTGAGATGGACAACGCAGGACAGGTGCATGGTGGGAGTTGAGCCCAGCGAGCAGGAATGCCAGGACATTTACTAGGATCCCGAATGTCCACCCCGGCTGCGCAAACCATCTGTTTCCGGATGCCTTTAAATAGCGAAGGGACTGAATGGACATATTTATAGTTTGGAGACAAAACAGGGTTGATGCAGCCACACAGATGATCACTACGACAGGGCACTGGAAGCAGGGTTACAACTGGCAATTCTTGTCAATATGACTTCTTTTTTCATTAATGAATCACTCATTTAGTGTATAAAATGCCTACCGCATGTTGTTGTACTTAGCTTGATTCACTAAAAGTCAAAAATATGTGCTCAAATTACACACATACAGTATGAAATGAGATGTCATGTGGTGTCAGAATAACTAATGATAGTGTTTATCGCTGTGTATGCGACCACACTCGATCGTAAACAGTAGAGAATTAAAGCATATGGTCAAAGTGTTGTGAGCCCTGCTAATGTGTGTGTATTTCAGCCAGTCCGTTGTTCCTGCTCTTTATAAATGAGCACAAGCTGCAGTTTGATTCAGAAATTACCAGCGCTGACAATATGTCAGTAGCCTATTTGAGTTTCTTGGCTGTTACAGTAAGAATTATGGCTGATGAGCCACTGTAGAATAGTAGTTTTTAAAATAAAAAAAATACTGTGCTAATCACAGGTAGTTTGGGGCAAAAAACATGCAGTTTCCTTTGCACGCAGTACAAATATGTTATATTCACCTATTCTAAAATGGTGTGTTTGAATATTTCTGCATGCTGGGAACCCTAAAGAGTCTTAGAATTAAATCAATTGGGTATCACTGTAAAGCTGAGACTCTTGCGGATCCAATGAGTCCAACTGTATTCATGTATGATGACGTTAGTCCCCATAGTAGCCATTTCACATCAGACATTAAACATATGATGTGTCTTTATACCAGTTTTCCTAAAATCAGACTAGAAGAGCGGATATATTGCAGGTTTTTTTTTTCAAAAGTATCGCAATATATTGAATCATTACCCCATTTTATGATATGTATCGTATCTGCAGATTCTTGTCGATACACAGCCCTAGCTGAGAGCTGCATGAGATGAAAATCACACTCATTAAGAATGAAGCTGAAGGCCAGAAAATGATAAAAGGAGCTTAGCATAAAAAAGTGGATGTAGGGAAAAACAGCTAATTTGGCTCTTGGCCAAGTTATGAAATACTGAATATCTACTAAGGAGGCTAATTTTTAAAAATTTTCTGAACCGATAACCCTTATAAACCAACAAGATTAGTGCCTCGCATGCAGCGGTGCGCCAGCTGCAGTATATGAGCACAAAAAAGTCAACAGCTCTCATCAGGAGAGCTACTGCAGCAAGCAACCATGCTGCGTTCACTGTCTCCGTCCGGGAGCGTTAGCAGCCACGGCACTGGGTGCAGTTTCGCGGACATGCTGACACTTTGCCATTAAAAGTCTTAACTGTGGGTCTGCCCGGATTAACAACAGCAATTGTCCGACAGCGTGTGTGTTTGTGCTACGTTAGCAGCTGCTAGCATTGCCAGTAGCTTCGTACCCGCCGTGGCGTAACTTCAGCGAGTTCCTGACAGACCATGTGCATGTGGCGGCGACGGGTGTGGCTTTGTTGGTGGCGTTATAACTGTTAATGTAGCTGTAGCAGACAGTGTGTGTACAGTTTGTCAGTGCATAAATGCTACGAGGCTATGAGCTACAACTCCTGCGCTCAAGACAGGAACCAACTTCCTGTATCTGCGCCGGCTCAGACTCTCTTAAGGTGGACCAGCTTTTCTCCTTAAAGAGATGAGCCGCTCTTCTGAGAATTAGACTCAAACTACCTGAAAAAAGAGTAAGCAGCATCAATAACAGCAATACATTTTTGTTTTTTCTCCCTTCGATATCTTTCACACCAAACCCAACACTTGTGTACTACAGTCAGAAAATCTAATCCTTTCTTTTCTCTAGTTTCATACTAAACGGACAGATGAGAGGGGTTTCAATCTTCCCATCTAACTCTCAGCTAAAAAGCCAAAGTGTGTTTTTCAAAATATCAAACTATTCCTTTGAGTTTGATCTGTTGCTGTAATTATTTTATGGCTTCTTTTAAATCTCCAATCTAAAATCCCATAAATGCCACAGAGGCATCGGCTTTGATTCACCGGCTGTTGTTACCAGGCAACGAATTGGTTTGTGCGTCGTGGCAGGAGGGTAAAAGTCTGCACCATGACACCACTCCACAGAAAGGTCCAGCTACTACCTTGCAAACCACCTGCAGCACCAGTATGTGCTGCAGATGTCTGGTGGGACGAGCAGGTCGGCTCGTCTCGCGCACATTTTTGACAGCGGGCTCGTTTGAGATGAACTGCGTCTCGTCGGGAAAGTAGAAGCGATCAGGAGGCGGCAGCGGGGGGGCCGTGACAAAAAACTGCGGTCAAGTCGGACAGTTTCCTGCCGTTTCCAGCAGCCTTCAAAGAATTCACAGGAAGTCACGGGAAAAGATCTGATCTGTAGGCTACTTGTAGTTTGCAGAATGCTCAGATTATTTAGATTTGTTTGTCAGTATACAGTATATGGAAATGTGCGTGTATCTGACACTGGATTTTAACTTTTATTATTTTTATCGTCGCCTAGTAAAGTACTTTATAATGAGCACTCGTCTTGATAAGTGCTTATATATAACCGTCATTATTATAATTATTAATATCAACCACACAAGCTGTGTTGTTAACAGAGGAAACCTTCAATGCACAACATGAGACTGATACAAGCTACATTATAATTACACAGAAAGTTCAAACTTTCTACAACATGTGGTGTTTGCTGTCAAAACTAAGAGCCAATCAGCTTTTTGGTCAGGCGACAGTCAGGCGTTTCCCATAATACCCTGGGTCTTGCAGTCGGCGGACAGCAACTGCGGCGCGTGGCTCTAAAAACTGCAGCCACCTCGATCTCGTGAGGTTATCGTTGCCCACGTATGCATAACGTCAGAGCAAGTCAGCGTCAAGTCGTACACAAATCTAACCGGCGTGCACTGCGCGGCGATCGATTCTGCGCGGGCCTGGCTCATCTCGAACGAGCCTGTTATAAAACAGAGTCAGAAGAGGAAATACTGCTGGCTTACACAGTGTTATATCACACAGACAGGAAAACGCTGACTTGTGCTTCCAAAAACATGACAGACTGCTGCATTTTACTATTCTGTTGAGCCACTTACACACAACGGTTTAAAGAAATACAAAAACATGCATAATCAATAACATCAGATGTAAATACACTGCCATTTTCACAAAAAACAAAGCTATGCATGTACAAAAGGGAGATGGAAGAAGAAAGGTGGGAACTGGGATTTAAAGAAACTTCCAATGGAAACCAACTAATTTTAAAAATGTAAAATGCAAATATCCTGCATAGACAACCTCTGGTAATAATAGCAGTACATCTCCCTAATACACATGAATCATTATGGTCTCTCTCTCTCTTTCTCTTAGTCATTTTCTCCTGCTTTTAGATAGCTTATTATGTTTCATATTAAGCTTACAAAAGGCTTTTTGTAGGGCTCCACTTGGAATTTCCTTTTTGTTAAGCAGCACCAGACTCAACCTTAGCAAGGCACTAAAATGAAGGAATTTCTGAGTGTCATATCATACTGACCCGGTCTGAAACTAACTGGAATACTATGAACCTCATGAGTCATGAATGAAACAGCTATGAGTCAGATGGGTCTCATGTGAGCTGATATGGGGGATTTTGGCAGGGTCAGCATTTGGGAAATATTAAGTAGATTCATGGGTTTGCACCTAGCACCCCTTCCTCCACAAATCTTGTAGAGAGGAAAGCTGTCTCTGTAACTTGGAAACAAAAACTGATACTGAAACTGAAAACTCAAAGCTTGATTGGCCCTTTGAGATTTAATATGACGGAGGATTAGGGCCACATTCAGGATTTCAAGAATAAAGTCATAATATTGCGAGAATAAAGTCACAGGTTTATGAGAAAAAAACATTGTAATATTATGAGAATAAAGTCATAACTTCAAGAGAAAAAAACTGTGATATGTGAATAAACTCAGAAGTTTATGAAAAAAAAACTCCTAATTTAAGATAATGAAGTCATAACTACAAGAAAAAAGTCACAATATTATGTGAATAAACTCAGAAGTTTAGGGGGAAAAAGTTGTAGTATTATAAGAATAAAGTCATGTTAATGAGAAAAAGGGTTGTAATATTATGAGAAAGTCATAAGTTCAAGAGAAAAAAGTTGTATTGAGAATAAAGTCATAATATAATGAGAATAAATTCATAAGTTTAACAGAAAGGCATTGTAGTATTATGAGAATAAAGTCATTTTATTATAAAGTAGTAATTTCATATATTAATTAAGAGGGTAAATAGAGCAGCGTGCCATCTGTGTGAAAATGAAGAACGTGGAGCATCTTGTGAAATTATACTTTGGGTTTCACACATAATGAAATACTTCATCTTTTGTCACATCGGCACCACATTATCATCAGTATCAGGAACCTTGAAAGGATTGTGCAAGAAACTGCATTTATTCCAAAGAAAGAAGCACACAGACCTGGGGAAACTGCCTCTTTCGTGGGGGAGGACATGACTTTTCTTTGAAATAGTAGGACTGTATTCTTGTTAAATTACGACTTTGTTCTTGCAATATTGCGACTGATTTATTTCCCCACCAATGTGGCTTTAATAGTCCGTCGTAGTTTAGAACCACATACTTTTTAACAAAATTTAAAAAGTAGTGTTCGTTTTAAGATCTAGCAATTATACAGCCTAAATGTTAAAACCCATATACACATCATAGCAGCAAAGGCACATCCACAACAGCACTGCTCACTGTTACAACAGATATCATCCAAAGAGGTGCTATTTTAGTATCCAAAGGCTTTAAAGATGGTATTAACAAAGCTGAGTTCTGCTTTTATGCCACCAATCACTTTGTAGGTGACAGCTTTTCAAATGGCTAATTTCAAATATCTCATCCAAGAATAAAACTTGTTTTATCTCTCCAGCACTGCCAGTAGTAGTATTTTGAGCAATTTCACTATTCTGGTTGATAATGTGAATGCTGCATGAACAGCATTTATGAAATGTTAAATTCAGAGGTATATTCAGCATACAAAAACATATTACATGTCCAATATTACTGCTTGCAGTCTGAGCATAAGCTATAATGGCCTGCAGAGCCTGCTCTTAATTCCCCATTGTGTTCAAGTGTGTTGATATGCAGGGTTCTAGATAAGGTTTTTAATGCCCCACGAAGAAATCACCATTCAGGAGACGCCTCATACATGTATCTTCATATTCCAGGCAGTATTCTAGATACTGCAGCAGAGAGTGACATGTACTACAGTACAGGCCAGAGAAGGGGGTGAAAATCAGCATGCATCCGCTTCTCATACATGTTTTAAACAGGGTTGCAATTATTTTCATTGCTGATAATCTGTTGATTATTTTCTCAATTAACTGACTAGTTATTTCATCTATAAAAAAAAAAGGAGGAAAAATATCAATTGTGTCCTCTAATGTCTTGTTTTGTCCACAACTCAAAGATATTCAGTTTACTCTCATAGAGGAGTAAAGAAACCAGAAAATATTCACATTTAAGAAGCTGCAATCAGAGAATTTAGACTTTTTTTTCCTTATTGATTAATTGTTGGAGCTCTAGTATTAAGAAAAAAATCTGTGTATGTGCTGAAAACAATTAAACCACTCAAATCTTCTATGGTAGTTCAGCTCTGTTGGTCTAACGATGCCAGTTCGGATATGTGATAATAATTTGTGCTCAATATTAAAATGATCTATCTCTTTCTGCTTACATTGCATTTCTTATGAAAAGCCATGCAAAGAGATCTGACATGACATTACGCATAACAGTGGGCTTTCTCAGCACCACAGTGGGGAAAAAAAAATGGCCATGCTGGAGCACAGTGGGGTTTCTGGTCTGTCAACAGACGCTGCGGTTCACACCAGACCATTCAGCCCAGTGACGGTCTACGATGTCAGCCCACACTTAAACTGAATACACTCTCACCGTGGCAAAGTAACAGGGCGGTGAGATTTACTGTGAGAAACTCTTCAGACTAGAAATCCCCAAAATTGTTTTAATATTTTATACAAGTTCGGCAATGGATCATTGGGATTGTGTCTGAGGGAGACCCCCAATGTGAGAATGACTTTGTATTGAGAAAAATAAGTATTTTGTGGGTGGGGGAATACCAATAGCTAGTAATAACGACTCCTTGAAAACAGCTGCTTATAAATAAATTAACAAAATGACAAGAATAACTTGTATGGTCCCTGCAAGTCCCAAGGTTTAGGAAACGCTTCTTCTAATTCATAATTTTCCTGACACTGATTTAACATGCAGTCTGTAAATGTAATAAAAAAAAAGAGGCACACATACCTATCACTAACCTGGACCATCGATTTGATTACAAGCAAATGATCCTTGTACAGGCTGTCAACTTAATGATGGTCTACGATGTCAGCCCACACTTAAACTGAATACACTCTCACCGTGGCAAAGTAACGGGGCGGTGAGATTTACTGTGAGTAACTCTTCAGGCTAGAAATCCCCAAAATTGTTTTAATATTTTTTACACGTTGGGCCACAGATCATTGGGATTGTGTCTGAGGGAGACCACCAATGTGAGAGTAATTTTGTATTGAGAAAAATACAGTATTTTGTGGGTGGGGGAATAACACTAGCTAGTGGTAATGACTCTTTGAAAACAGTTACTTCTAATTTAATTGATAAAATTATAAGAACTTGTATGACCACCAGGTTGTGACCTGCTGCTTCTGATTCATACTTTTTCTGACACTGATTTAACATCTGTATATGCAAAAAAAGGCAGCACACTCCTATCATTAACCTGCACCATTTATTTGATTACAAGCAAATGATCCTGCTCTGTGTGGAGCCATGTTTTCAGCACTGTAGCAGTCAAACACATAATATCAGCATCATGAGCAGCTTGACTACACATCTGGAGTCTTCAATGACTTGTGTTTTTCCTCTACAAGTCTTTAACGACTTGACCTACATAATGATAATCACTAATAAGCAAGCTAACAGTTGAGAGATGCTCGCAGTCTATGCTAAAGGCTAATGAGAAATACTAGCTTAAATGGTTATAGCAGTATGGTGAGTGGGGTGTCTTGACTCAGTATGTTTCAGTTTACAGTGACTAAGCGTGTTTCCAATTCCCTTTCTGGTGTAAAAACATCCACAACATATTTCTTACAGCTTTGCTAATGTTGGCTTTTTATATTTTGCAGGAATAAAATGGCTCTTTGAAGGTTTTTCCTACATAACGCTGCTATGTGGCCCAAAAGTGTGCCGCCCGTTTGGTTAAAGTCAAGTTAAAAAGGATCAAAAATGTCTAAAAATGGGGGCTGAGGTTATATTCTGTGTCAGGTACCTATCAGATAATGCAGTCAGTGACAAAACCACTTGGTCATAACAACGACACACCCTCCGTAAGCCCCCCAGCAGCTTTCAGCACACACCGAGCACAGCCTTTAAACGTGAACACGGCTCCGGTAAACCGGGCCGACGAGCCAACACGACAAAATAACGAAACACACGACACCGAGCCGCCACTGAATCATTATACCGGGAGTTGTAAAAAAAAAAAAAGGCCACTACGTGTAGCTAGCGGTTTGAGGATCCCTTTCGTTACGACCAGCATTTCCTGTCCCTGTGGTTTCACTCACTTCTACTACAGCACCGCAGACACGACGGAGAGAGCGGATAAATTCACCAAATTCAACGGCCGTTAGTCGTCTCTTACCTGAACATAATTGTTTTCACAGTATTCCGCTACCCGGGACAGGTTCTGGTAGCTTTCCACAAGAGCTCTTTTACCGGCAGGGATTTCCTCCTCTAATAGCATTTGTAGCTCTGCCATCTTACATCCCTTTGCATTTCTCTCCTCTCTGTCCTTTTCAGTGAGGCGAGGCGGTGATGCTGTGGCGTGTAGCTGAGAGAGGGGCTCCCCCGCCTGGCATTGTGGGGCCGCTGGCCTCCGATTCACAACAGCCTGTGACAAATGGCAGCGACGTCGTAATCGGCGGACGGTGATTGGCCGAGAGGCCGAGGGAGAAGGGCAGTTGACCAATGACATTTCACTGTGATGACGTAGCAGCTGAGAAAAAAAAAAAAGTCAGTTAAAATAATACAAATAAGAAACACAATGAAGTAAAAAAAAAATACATACATGAAATTTAATGAAATAGTGCAAATGAATTAATAAAACTGGCTGCACAGTGGTTAGCACTCTCGCCTCACAGCATAGTCCCACAGTGGGGAAATTCAATTTACACTCTGTTTAACTTATACATGGTACATGCACACAAACACACACACACATGCATTAATGGAGAGGTGTCAGAGTGATGGGGCTGCTCCAGACAAGCGCCCCGAACAGTTGGGGGTTTGGTGCCTTGCTCAGGGGCACCTCGGCAGTGCCCAAGAGGTAAACTGGCAACTCTTCAGCTACCAGTTCACACTCAGTTTTTGGTCCATGTCGGGACTTGAACTGATGACCCTCCGGTTCCCAAGCCAACTCCCTACAGACTACTACTACCGGCTACTGGCGCCCCCTAATGATCTGCCGGTGTAAGCGTGGGTTTTCTCCGGGTACTCCGGCTTCCTCCCACAGTCCAAAGACATAGAGTTTAGGTTAACTGATGACTCTAAATTGCCCGTAGGCGTGAATGTAAGCGCGAATAGTTGTCTATACTAAATAATAAAATAATATAAATAATTTGGGTTTCTAGTGTCTATATACATTCTAATACATGTAATATGAACAATTCATTTTAGGTTATATGCTATATATATTTATATTATTTATGCGGGAAACATCATGTGTCATTTCTTCCTTATTGATGTTTTTTTTTCACAGAAAAAACACAGACACAAAAACACACAAAAAGTATTATTTTTTAATTGCTAATTAAAGTGTGATCAAATCATAAAAGGGCACAAACACCAAGCAGAAGAGAATATATCTGTTAAGGTGAGGCTAGTCTTATGAAACCTTGAAAATCTTAGTTTCTAAACTAACATCAAGAGTTAACACATTTGTCAGCAGTCAATTACTAAACATGTTTATCTAGCCCAGTAAAAACATTATGGAAGCCTTGATATAACATAAAGATAGTAAATCATCTTCATAAATACTTTATAAAACCTTTTTAAAACTATGGTAACTAATGCTATTATTTTCATAGTCCTATAGTCCTCCATTTCCTATAGTACACTACAGAAAACATTATGTGTATCTATACGAGATAAGAAAAAGGCTGTTAAAATTCAATAGTACGTTTCAAAGACTTAGGTCTGCTGATGTAAGATATCACAACATGTTTTGTTAAAAATAATTTACATAAGGCCTGAGCTTCTCCCTGCTATTTTGCTTCATAAGGAATAACCTTACGACCCTACATTTCCCATAACTCACCTCGGTTTAAATCCCAGCTGAGAGGGGGTTTGTGGGACTTGAAGGAGCAAACGTTGCGCCTGAACCCGCTATTCTCCGAAGGTCTGCTCCATAAGAACTACATTTCCCAGACACATTGAGGAACCAGACGTTGACTGTGTGGCTCATCCTTAACCGGAGTCGAAACTGGCTTTCTGCAGCATTTTGCTGACAAACACCGGGCGAATGAAATTATTATCGCACCGGCGAATATGAACTTTGTGGTAAGTTTATAACAAATCAGCTTGTTTCAGAGTGTAGTCTGTTGGCGCGAAAGCGACAAGGGCTGATTAAACAGCCCACATTTATCACATAGATTTAAGAGGAAACAGTCTGCCTCCTTAGACAAGACTGCTGTGATGACCAATTATGTAAGTGTCCCTCGCTGGACACTTTCTGATTTGTTTCTATTAATTGCTTCATGTTACTGTTAAAGAGGTGAGGACACCTTCATTACATCCTTGTTGGGGTTCAGCATGGCGCAGGAGGAGGAGGACATACACAGCCTGGAGGCGAAATTTGTTGCTGCAGTTAAAGTGATCCGGAGTTTGCCTGATGAAGGTGATGACTTGATTTAGTCCATGAATGAAAGTGTGTGGACTGGTGCTCAGCTCTGTGCCATCCGGTGTGAAATCTGTGCTTGTTTGTGTGTGTTAACACTCCAGGTAATTGACCTACATTCATTCTTGGCTTAGTCCCTATTGATAAAGCTGTAAGCTATAAGGATCAGAGCTGATTAACTGAATCATTTCTAATAGCAACTCCTGTAGCTCACATGTATCTCAGACAATTCATGTTTTTATTACATTTTTTCATTCTTAATATTCCTTCATTTCTCAGGTCCTTTCCAGCCATCTGATGACATGATGCTCATGTTCTATAGTTACTACAAGCAGGCCACCCTGGGGCCCTGCAACATCCCCAGACCTAACGGCTTCTGGGACACTCGTGGAAAAGCTAAATGGTATAATAACGTGTTGTCTTAATGCACGCGTCAAGATTGTTGTATTCCACAGTTATATTCAGAGTTCCCACTAATGGCAACGCATACATACGCTTTACGTACTGCCAGAGTTTCACTCAGTCTCACAGTCCCTTCACATGCCAGCTATAGCACTGTTACAAATCCATGACTTGTTTTAATAATACCCAAATATTATTGCACAATACAATACAATAGGCTAAGTTTAGAGTGATTTCTGAACAGTTTAAAACCGCTGATTTGAGTTCTTCAGTGTTCACCTTCCTCTCAGAGTTCAAGTGTTGAACTGAGACTTTGTGTTACCAGGGATGCATGGAGCGCCTTAGGAAATATGACAAAAGAGGAAGCCATGAAGAACTATGTTGAGGACATCCAGCTGGTAAGTCCTTTCAAGGAAAACTTACACTGAATACAGGCAGTTTGCATAATAATGGAAAGTTAATAAACTTGGAGTAGGACATCACTCTTCACACTGATGGTGGTGAGAAGTGATTGTGTCTAACAAACACACTAAATACATGTAAATTCCTAATACACTGTGCTTATGGAGGCTGATTTTTGAGTCTTTAAAGGCACTTTTTGTCAAGATGATTTATTTGACCATGATTCATGTTATTTATTAGATATTTATTTAGTTAGTCCAACAACTCTTTGATGGATTGCAGTGAAATTTTGTGCAGATATTCCTTGCGGGGGCGGCAGTAGCTCAGTCTGTAGGGAGTTGGCTTGGGAACCGGAGGGTCACCGGTTCAAGTCCCGCCATGGACCAAGAACTGAGTGTGAACTGGTAGCTGGAGAGGTGCCAGTTTACCTCTTGGGCACTGCCGAGGTGCCCCTGAGCAAGGCACCAAACCCCCAACTGCTCGGGGCGCTTGTCAGGAGCAGCCCCCTCACTCTGACATCTCTCCATTAATGCATGTTTGTGCATGTGTGTGTTCAGGTCTGCATGTACCGTGTATAAGTTAACAACAGAGTGAAAAAATTGAATTTCCCCTTGTGGGACTAATAAAGGACTATCTTCTTCTTCTTCTTCTTGTCCCCAGAGGATGTATAATGCAGACGTTGGCAATCCCCTGACTTTTTCGTTAATGCCACCATGAGGCTGACTTTTATTTGTAATAATCCTATACCTTTTCATCTAGTGCCGTCATAAGGTCACATTTCTCATTTATCCAGTACTTGTACTTGTTGCTTATTGGGAAATGTTAGAGTCATAGACTGTGATACGTGGACGTAATGACTGTGACGTCACCTATTGGCGAATTTGGCATTTTGGCCATCGCCATCTTGGTTTTTTTTTTGCAACCAGAAGTGATCCAAGAGGGTGGAACTAATGGTGCCTTCAAATGTGGTCGTGTTTACCGGGTTTACGAGTTGGGACCATATGAATGCCCCCCTCATGTCATGTTCACAACCTCATAAGTGTAAAGTTTCTGAAAGCTCTGAGTTCACGACTTGTGACGTGTTTGTTGACATTCTGAGAAATAGTGGAGTCCATGGAAGTTCATTTATCGGCGCATAATAAGTTAATATTGTACAGTATATTGTAATTTTAGTCACATGTTGTTTTTCTCCGTAATTTTATAATATGTCTGAGGAAAATCATCTTTCTCCTCTTTGAAGAAGAAGAAGAAGAAGATATTCCTTTATTAGTCCCGCTAGGGGAAATTCAATTTTTTTTTTCACTCTGTTAACTTATACACACACATGCACAAACAGGTCCATATACATGCAACAATTGGAGAGATGTCAGAGTGAGGGGGCTGCTCCTGACAAGCGCCCCGAGCGGTTGGGGGTTTGGTGCCTTGCTCAGGGGCACCTCGGCAGTGCCCAAGAGGTAAACTGGCACCTCTCCAGCTACCAGTTCACACTCAGTTTTTGGCCCATGTCGGGACTTGAACCGGTGACCCTCCGGTTCCCAAGCCAACTCCCTACAGACTGAGCTACTGGGTAACATCATGCATTTCCTGCATGATGTTACCCACTTGCTAGCTTGCTAAACTGTTAGCCTCTGTGGCTTCCAGAATCGGACCGTAACGTTCATTTTGCCTTTGCTTAGCAGCGGTGTGCATCACGACTTAACCACTTGAACGCAACGCATGTCGTGTTCACGACTTCCCATGTCATGAACACGAGCTCACAAGTTTCATTTGAAGGCACCACAAGTACGGCCAAACACTGAATTAGACATTTTTAGGTGACCAAAAAAAAAACACACTGTGGAAGGGTTAAAGTTGTAAAGCGAAAACATGGACTACCAAACCGGACAACACCATGGTAGCGACCTGTCAATCACAAGGTAGCCACGCCATAAAGCATCCCCTGCTTTATGGTCTATTTAACACCACAATTTACCAAATGGACATCACGCGGTATTGAAGAAGACTTAAAACTGTGGATTAAGATCATGTTTACAGTTACTGAGGTAATAAATGAAGTGAACAAAGTCAATTTTCTCACAGACTTCAATACAATCAGACTTCTTTTTGCAACCAGAGGAGTCGCCCCCTGCTGGCTATTTGACAGAATGCAAGTTTAAGGTTTAAGGCACTTCAACATTGGCTTCACCTTTGAGACCAGGAGTTGCCCTTGTGGTTAGCATGCTAACATGCTAAAGTAGGATATTCTGCGTGGTAAACAACATACTAGGTAAACATCAGCATGTTAGCATTGTCATTATGAGCATGTTAGCATGCTGTTATGAAGTACAGCCTCACAGAGCTGCTGTTAGCATGACTTTAGACTCTTGGACTTGTTAATAAAAAAAAGGATTTTATGTATCAGAAAAACTGTTGAACAATGACGGATGCCTGAAAATTACAGCAGACTGCTTTTACAAATCTTGTTACTCTTTCTTTCACCTAAAAGCACCTGAGTGGCATTCACTTCCCCCAGTTTCCAGCTGTTTTTAATCAGCTTTAATTAACTAGTCCAGCAGATAAATCAGCCAGCCTTTGCTCTATGTAATTATATTTAACACCTTTTCTATAGCGACAGTTTTACCACACGTCACTGTGCAAAAGCAAGTGGTTTATTGTTACAGTTTCAAATTATACTCATTTAACTCTACCTTTATTATTTATCTATGTGTTATCAGATTTTGGAGACCATGCCAATTTCGGATGAAGTGTTTGAGCTGGTGCAGACACTTGGCAACTTCTATACCGAAGTAGACAGAGCAAGAGAAGAGGCTGAAGACAGTGAGGTGGACAGGAGACCCTTCACCATGCCTTTTGCAAAACATGCAGGTAATGCACATGATCAGTGATGTAGCAGAGTACAATCCAGGGAGAGCACTGCTGAGAAGTGGGATGTAGTACTGCTGTATTTTTGAATACTGAGCCTGTCTTACTTGTGTTTTGATCACCAGATGAGCTGATCAAACAATTACCAAACAAACCAACAATGGAAGGCAAGTCTTTGGTGTTCGCAGTAGCCGTAGAGTTGATAGCCTGATCCCTCGGTGTGTACGCTTATCTTAACCTAATTAAATTGCTTTCATTGCTGGTTAATTTGACTTTTTGGAGTGTGCATTGTTCTTAGGCTTACACTGCAGGAAGTGTAAGAAATTAGATTGTTAGATGGATGACATTTTCTTATGTAATCTGTCATGTACTGTGTGTAGTTGTAATGTGTTGGTTGTTGTCGTGCTTTGTTATTTGCTCTTTGTGGTGCAGATGTAGTGTGTAGAAACACTGTGAAACGTAAAATGTTCTGCGTGTACGTCTTTGCTTTGTGTAAATCGACACTGTGCACTTTGACGAAGCGTTAATCACGAGTGTCTCCCTCACCGCTCAGGCTTTGGGGATCTGTGGGCTGATATACAAAACACTCCGAATGACAGCAGTGTTCATGGCGTAAGTGTCAGTAGCGAGGAGGCAGAGGGAAGCAGAGAAAATAGTGAAATCGAAAGAAAAGAGGAAAGTAGTGATTGGAGGAAAAGTGAGGAGGAGAATGGGGATGAAGAAGACAATACAGAAGATGAAGACAAGGAGGAGGAGGAGGAAAAAGGTACCATCCGTAGTTGTTAGCTGTTTTGTGTCGTGAAATTTGCTGTGTTGTAGACGTTACACACTACACCAACATAGTAGCTATTTTTAGATGATTTAAAGTTTACTGCTGGTGATATTCTGTAATTTGCCTGATGTCAACAAATCCCATAAGAAAACCAAAGCACTGCTTGACACACACACACACACACACACACACACACACACATATATATATATATATATATATTATATATATATTATTCCTCTATGCTGTAGAGCTATATTGAGCCATTATCAATCAGTCAGTCCCACATAAATCTCCCTGCTGCCATAAATACTCACTAGTGCACCAAAATGTGCATCAGTCCGCAGCTGCAAATAGTCCTGAACAAATATGCAGTTTACTCCTATGTTACTATCATTTATTAAAAACTACAGTGCCCTGGTGTTTTAGGAAAGGCCTTAGCCTTTTTGGAAAAAATAATCTATATATTTGTGACCTGTTTGTAACCCTAAACACACTCTGAGGAATGGTTTGTATTTATGTAGCATAGATAACTTACAGAACTCACAGAACAGTAGTTTCATTTTAATTAGAATTAACATTTTCACTATAACAAAGAGGGGCTGGACTGGCGACCTGTCCAGGGTGAACCCCGCCTTCGCCCAATGCTAGCTGGGATCGGCTCCAGCCCCCCGCGACCCCTAACGGGATAAGCGGTTGACGATGAATGAATGAATGAATGAATGAACTATAACAAAGAGCGTACAGTGTATTGTCCAGAAGTGAAACAGCAGCTCAGCAGCAGTGCCACGCTTCTGCCGTTTTGCACTGAAAGCGACTACCAGACGCCAGTGAAACCCTAAAATGTGCTATACAAAGGTAAAACAAAATTATTACTATTTTATTGTCATATTCTGCCGAAATGGCAACAACAAATTATGAATATAATATGCGTTTTCAGTCTAAAATGGCAGCAACAGCTAAGCACCAGAGTTTAGTCTCTTTGCTTCTACACTCTGACTATAATGTGACACCCTTGAGATGATTTTTAAAGGTGCAAGATGTACAGAGTTTCCATTGAAAGCAAATGTGTGACCATGTTTCCCTCTGAATATATTCACAGAAATGAGAACTGTGTTTCAGTGAGATCAATTAAAAAGTAATTTGCACTAAGTACATGCAGGGCACAAAAAAAGATCTGCACTCTTTTGTAATGCTTTGTCATATTCTCTCTCTCTCTCTCTCTCTCTCTCTCTCTCTCTCTCTCTCTCTCTCTCTCTCTCTCTCTCTCTCTCTCTCTCTCTCTCTCTTTCTTTCTTTTGTTTTTACTGTCTCAGACTGGAGGCCTCAGCCGAGGCAGCTGACGGTGGACAAGAGATGGAGGTCGGGCACCAGGGGCTCCAGCAGCAGCATTGAGCCCAGCATATCCTCCTTCACCAACGGTACACACAGCTCCCTCAACAGCGAGGAGGAGGAGGAGGAGCTGGCCTGCTCCAT
Organism: Pterois miles; assembly: GCA_947000775.1. Lineage (NCBI taxonomy): Eukaryota > Metazoa > Chordata > Actinopteri > Perciformes > Scorpaenidae > Pterois > Pterois miles. Next base: position 3,021,938 of record CAMQGK010000263.1, on the reverse strand, counting down.
GGAGCCCAGTGTGCAGTATAACTCCTATATGCACTTTAATGGACACCTGAGTGGCAAGTTTACACATTAACAGAAAGTGTCAATATTTGTTTGCATTATACGTACCTCAGAATAGTTTGATAGTGATTATGCTCTTTCAGAAGTGTAAAACTTTAGATATACTATAATGGATAAGATAAAGTGAAAAATAAACAGACACTGTGGGGAAAAATAGCAAAAATTATTGCACAGAAAAGAGAAAATATAACAATTTTAAACAATTAAACAATTGTGTGTGAATGTACATTTAATGAATGATGAATTTACCATATTGTCCATGTTCAGGTCATAGTGATGCTGTTCCCGAGAAGCACCACCGATCCACAGACTCGGATAATGAGGAATTCTGTGACTCAATGGAGCATCTGGCCATGGAAGAGGTGTGGCATCCCCACTCTATATATTCCGCATTAAAGGATTTACTTCCACATTGTAGGAAATACCCTTATTCACTTTCTGTCCGAGAGCTAGATGAGGTTGATATCACTCTCGTGCCTCTATGCTGAATATGTAGCTAGAGCCAAGAGACTGTTAGCTAAGCTTAGCATAAAGACTGGAAGCAGAGGGAAAGATCCGACTTACATCCACCAGCACCTCTAAAGTTCACTGTAGACTCCAGGAAGTCATCGCGTCCAGCACATGACTCCCCATAAAAAACAAATGTTGTTTATACACTTTGGTTTTTGTACAGATTGAACCAGCTTTACGCCTCGTTTGAACACAGTTTTGTTTTGTGCCAATTACGCCTCCCGTTGTTCAATGCAGGGAAATGCATCTCTTTGCATATGATAGAAATGGATTTTTCACTTGGGAAAAAAATTATAAGTAAACCCGTGTTACACACATCAATCAGTTTTTAATTGGCTAATTCCATAGTGCATACAGTTTGTCCGTAATGCTACAAATCTGTAATATCTGCTGCAAAGTTCAAATTTTTCAATGTAATTGTTGTAAATAACTAACAGGAAAAAAGTAGGAGTTTTGCCAATGCATGAGGTTCCTCATAGAAATGAATGAAATTGCAGTTGACTCACATATGCACACAGCCATGTGGAAACGAGGCTCTTCAGGCAGAGCCAGGCTAACTGTTTACCACTGTTACCAGTCTTTATACCAACTAAGCTTCTTTTTTCATGTAACCTTAGAGAACAAATAAATTATCTCCCAAAATGTAAAACTATTCCTTTAATCATGTCAACATTATAGAAAGAAATTCACAATTTAAACACAAATTCTGACCTAATGTTTGATTGTCTTCTTTTCCTACCAAGGGGCTGACGACATCAAAACTGTTGTCACCTGGATCAGGAGCAGCCTCAGTGAGGAAAAGAGATCTTTGGTTTGAGAGCAATACTACCCTGAATGGAGGAGAGGATCCAGTACTCATGGGAGATTCCTGCTTTAAAGATGGGATTAGTACAAGCCAGCACAACAGCGCCTTGTCAAGACTAGGGAGAGGTGAGACTGTCAACTTTGATTTATCTTGACACTGTATCCCTAATTCACCTCTCTCCTAAGATGTGCACTTTTTTATCCTCATTTATAGGCTTCAGAAACCCTAAAACTCTCTTGTTTCAGGTTCACTATCGCCAAGGGCTGCCTGCAGCTCTCAGCGGCGTGTCAGTGTCGATGCTGCCTGCTGTTGTGTGTCACAGAGTAGACATCCTGTTAGTGTTGCCAGGGGAAACGTGAATGAGCAAATAGCTACGGCTCTGCTGCGGCTGCAGCATGACATGGCCACTGTGCTGCACAGGCTGCACGCTCTGGAGGCGCTTACGCTGTCACAGGTGAAAGACCAGAGGTGTTAGCCACAGTGTTTACCAGCATGGAACCTTGTTGATGATGGTCTCCATGACAATTTATTCTATATTTATTAATAGATTTCTTTATTTTTTTTAATTGTATTTTTCAGTCAAGATCATCTTCGCCAAGGCAGGACTCCCCCCTAACTGTAGCACAACAGGTCCGTTTTAGATTTTTATTTTAAAATATTAATTTTATGACTAAGTTGCATCCAGTCAGGAACAAACACTCACTTTAATGCAAGTTTCTGTTTTTATATACAGTTCCTGAGACCGTCTTGGTGGCCTTTTGACTTCTCTCTACTCACAGTGGTGCTGACTGCACTCTGGCCTCTGATTTCCCATTGGCTTGTCCAGCTTTACTTACAGCGGAGAAGAAGGTAAAAAAAATAATACTCATCAAAAATATCTTGGTCTCTTATCATTCATTTCTTTTGCTTTATAACTACAACACTACAGACTACCAAAACTGACTTTTTCTCCTCACAGGAAAATCCCCTGAATAGTCTGACGGCCGTCGGCATCAGTCAGAGAACACAAAGCTGGGATGAAGTTGTTGCACTTTTGTCGCTTCGCGGCTTTTTCAAGCCACGACCACAGACAGAATATGATGAGGCACCAGTAGCAATGGAAAAGCTACTTTAGATAAATGAATGGTCAGAAAGGTGTGTAAAGGGAGAGTCTGCAATATAACGTAGCATTTTAACTTCATGGATACTTTTTAGGTGTTTACGAAAGGGAAGATTTGTGCATTATAAATGCTGGCACATTCTCTTTGTTACAGTGAGCTTAGCATTAGGTGGTGATCTTATTTATGACTCACAGATCACCAGGAACTCTATATACACATAACTCACATAACTGGGTCAACTTTAATTGAAATTAATTCATGATAACACAGTAGTTGTGCACCTTAAGTAATGCCATTGCCAGTTATTTTATTTATTGTGCATTTCATGGTTTATTTAGGTTTCTTTTCATGTTTTTGTCAGACAATATTATATGATTATTAAGGATTTTTGTATTTATTGTTCAGAATATAGACATATTTTAGGTGCCACTTGTTTTTAGGCCAAATAGACATGGTGACCAATATTGTTATTTCATAAGTGTGTATTTATTTTATGGTTTCAGTGCAATAGTAGCAAGATTGCACTGATGCAAAAAGATACAGAGTGAGGACAATCCATGTATTCATTCTTGTTTCTTGTCAGCTGTACAGTGAAAATTAAGACTTCTCTGTTAAAGCAAGGATGTGGTGCTTTCAAATATATACGGTTGTTAAACATACTATAAGTATATGAAGCAAGTTTTGACATGCAATAAACACATTCTTGGGACAACACAATACATTTATTGCAGTGAATGTTTGATTTGATGTTCAAAACTGAGATTAAACCTGCAGAAGGCAGAATGTCTTTGGCATCACTGGGCAAATATTCTATAATAATCTTTCAGCATATTGTAACTCAAGTGTTGTGAGAAAAAAAACAGACTTCTGCACCTCCTCGTGGCTCTGTTTGCAGGTTTTAAAAAAAGAGAGCGTTCATTCAACAGATGCAGCTGTCAATCACTCGCAAACTCTGATACAACGGTCAAACTAGGCAGCACTGATCAAATATGAATCAATATTCTGTTAGTGTAATGACTATTTCTTACCTCAAATGTTTTCAGAAACATCTTGTATTTGCTGTTTAACTGTAAAATGAGAAAGTTTGCTCTGGCTGATGGGCGGTGCTTGGTAAATGGTAAATGGACTTGCATTTATATAGCACATCTCTAGTCTTCTGTCCACTCAAAGCGCTTTACACTACAAGTCAACATTCACCCATATTCATACACTGATGGCAGAAGCTGCTAAGGTGCCAACTTTGCCCATCAGGATCTAATTAAAATACTCATTCATCTCATTCACTCACTGATGGCTGTGCCTTCAGGAGCAATTTGGGGTTAAGTGTCTTGCTCAAGGGCGCATTGACATGTGACTGGAGCAGCCAGGGATCGAACTACCAACTTTCCTCAACCAATCTCAACATGGCTGCCGGGTGACAAACATTCTCATTTTACAGCTAAACAGTGCACTACAGGATGTTTCTGATAACTTCACCTTAAAAGTAGGCATTACAGTAACAGAATATTGATTCATATTTGAGCAGCGCTGCCTACTTTGACCGTTTGATCTGAGTTTGTGAGTGATTGACAGCTGCTCCGAGACGGCAGGCTCCAGCTGGGCTCTGATTGGTTGTTTTCCTCCAGTGTGTGAAATCTCGCAGATGCGATTAGGCATCTGAGGACACAGACATACATGATTTTTTTTTCAGATTACCTGTCACATGTCTTTTTTAAAACATAAATGCTCCAATTTTACCTACTGCTGCTTTAATGACTGAAAATCTGTGACTGATCGTGAAAGGGGGATGTTAACTGTCTGCTACATAACTACGTATAACTGGTAAGTTTACCGTGTATTATATCGTGTTTATAACATCTTAGATGAATGCAATTTATCTGACTCGTGTTAAAAAAAAATGTATCTAGATAAACGGAACTGAAGATAGACCAGATTTCACGAGGGATAGAAAAATGTGTCGCAACGCACCGTTGAGGTCATATCCGGTTTATCTTCCGCTGTCGGGCCACCGCTGAAGTTCGCAGTTTGTCTTGCTATGCCTGTCACAGAGAGATAAAGTGAAATAAATACGGACCTTTAACTCTCAGGGACAGTGGCACTAACTTGTGAGGTTTAACAGCAGCCGTGTACCAGTGAGAACCAAACATGTTTTCTTTGTCAACGACTGTCCAACCACAGGTAAGAAAGCAGGAAACGCTAGGCCATGCTAACACTAGCTAGCATTGTTGTTGTTTTGGTTCTGTTTCCGTTGAGTTGAGCCTGCTAGCGAGCTATGTTAACCTTAGCCTGTTCTCCTGTGAGCCAGACTGCTGTCGACCTTTCCTTGTAGTTTGGCGAGTTGAAAGACAAATTTACATTCACGTTAGCGGACGTTGTGTCAGTAACGTTATCCTTATCCCTATATACCTTAATTAAACTGATTCAAAGACCGCCGAGAGACGTTTATGTTAGCTAACGTTACAGCCCTGACGAGGGTTCAGTGTGTCCTTAGCTGACAGATGGGAACTGCTTTAATTGGCGTTACGTTTGGATGCTAGTTGCCTATTCAAATGGATCAGTTCAACCAACTTTTCTACTGATACGTAATCACCACATGTATGTTTCTATTCCTTTTCAGAAATAATTAGCATATAAGCTTGATTTACATCATGTTAACTTTGTACTTTACCTGTGACTAGCAGTCTCTATTTTACCATTTTAAACCTTTTTTATCTTTCCAAATAAACCTGCCAAAAGATCCATCTGCCGTCTCTCATAAAGTAACAAACCTAGTCCCAGTTCATTGCATTATCAAGAAATTAGCAAAATAAAAGAGATGTGAACTCATTTTATTATATGTAGGCAAACTTTTACATTATCCAACAGTTTCTGTTTACTTTAACTTTAGTAGCTCTAATATATTAAGCAAATCTTTGCTGGGATGGTGGAGTAAATGAACTATTCATTTTAGTCTTCAGAAGTGTCTAATCTTTTTGAAAATGATGTCTATATTATCATATAGCACAGTGTAGTCCAATATATGATAAGTGGAGAGGAAAAAAGGTTCATGTTGATGAAGAGATACTGTAAATCTGTACAGTATGTTGTCTGTATGTTTTTGCATCCATTACAGTGCCATACATATGACATAGTTAAAAAAAAATTTAGATAAAATGCTGTGTGTACTGTATTTACACTATATCCCTAAAACATGCATCATTCTGTGACATTTTATGTTTTTGCACACATTTATGATATCACCATCATCTCCTCTCTCTGTAATCCTCCAGAAGTGTAAACTCCTATTTGTAAAACTTGAGTTAATTGGTATGCATCCTCGTTTTGTCCTGACCAGGGTTCATCCCGGGTTGACTGGCTTGATTTGAATTGACAGAAAAAGGGTTGAACCTTGTCAGATAACCCTGGTCCAACCCTGGTCATTGGTGTGAAAGGGGTATATGTAAGCTGCCTTTGTGCTACGTAACAAAAAGTGTTTGTGCTTATCCTGCTCATTAATTGCAACATAGATAAATCTTTAATTTTCAAAACATGACATTCACACACTGTTTGATTACATGTGATCAAAGGTGACTGTACCTCTCAGCCACCTCATCAATGTCCTCCACTCTATGAAGAGCTCAGTGGGAAGCAGCAGCAGCAGTGCCACCTGCAAGTCAAGAAAACGCAAGGAGCACACGTGTGACAAAGCACTACACCGCACAGAGGTATACACTAATAGGACATCATCTGTACTTGCTCTATTAAGTCAGAGACAGTGTGATGCTGCTGCATGTAGTTGTGTACATCCTCCCAAGTCCACTTGTTTAATAAAACCTGTTGTGAGGACTATAAATCAAATCTAATTCAAAATGGTATGTGTGTGCAGCCCATGTGGAACCTGCGTGAGCTTGGCCTTTCAGACCTGGGAGCACAGCAGCTGGATGAGCTGGTGAACAGTGTGTTGCCATGCTTGAGTCCACAGGAGATGCCACATCCACTGGCCGGACAGACAGCCTGGAGGACCTCACATCTTTCTACACACTCCTTTTACAACAATAAGCATGGTGAGAATGTTATAAACAGGCCTCTCATACTTTACCTTGCTATACTGTTGCTCTTTCCTGACTCCTCATCATCACTCATGAATGAATACAACATGCTAGGACTTCACAATCTGCAATAAGTTTAAAGATGGTGTCTCACATGATGCATAGAATTGCAGTCTCTAATGGAAATGGTGAGCATCCATCTTCAAATTCTGATGAATAGAGCTGCAACCACTCATTGCTTAATTGTCAGCTATTAAATTAATCAGCAAGTATTTTGATAATTAATTGGTTTGAGTAAAACAACAAATAGTCAAAATTCTCAGAATCCAACTTCTTAAATGTGAATATTTTCTGTTTTTTTTGTTTTTGTTTTTTTTTTTTTTTACTCTTCTATGACAGTAAACATAATATCTTTGAGTTATGGACAAAATGAGACACTGAGGACATCATCTTGGGCTTTGGGAAACAATGATTGACATTTTATAGACCAACCAACTAGTCAACAGATTAATCAACAATAAAAAATAAGTGTTAGTTGCAGCCCTACTGATGAATCCCATCTTTTTAATCAGCTTAGTTACTGGTTGATCGTCATAAGGATAAGTTCGACCTGGAAAAAAGTGTCCAAGTAACTAATGGGTACAGCCATTTTTTTTTAAAATTGGTCCAGTATTGAGGGAGACGGCAGCCACTGATCAGGCTGTTATGACGTCCACTAAAAGTACTTGTTTTTGCTACTGACAGGCTGAGGTTATTTAAGTGTCGGACGACTTTACAGAAATGACCTTACCGCCTACCTTTTCTTACCTTGTGTGACTTGTTGGTGGAAGATCTAAAGATTTACAGTGTCATAGCCGAATATGTACTGTAGATGATATTGACTTTTTCTTACCTGTCCAACTGTCCAGTCACATCTCGTATAACTATCTATCCGCCCCTTTCTGTTTTTATTTTTGTCCAAAACTCATGAAGTTTTCTGCTGACAGCTTCAGATCTTTTGCATTTCAAAGGACTTTTGACACTGATTAATATGTTTTTCAGCCTTGCAGCAGCCTGTGGGCCTTGCAGGGCATTCCTGCCCTTTTGATTCAATGACTCTACGGCACACACACCCCAAAACAAGAGGCAGGTCCTCCCTCCACAGCTCTTAGCTATTCAAGCGTAAAATCCCTTATGGGGTGTCCTCTTGTACATGAGAAGCCCTTCTTTTCCACTACTCTCCCGTTCAGGATGTGTGCCATTATGACTGTTGCTTCACTGAGCATCAAACACACTTTTATTTATGTAAAATTAACATAAGCTTGTATAAAAATTCCTGATATATTTATTAAATATTTTGTTTTTTAATTTAGATTTTTATCAGAAAAAAACATCTCTTATGACAGTTTTTCCTTCACTAATTGGATCAAGTGAAAGGTAAGAAAAACATTTAATTTCTCTTTAGGCTCCTTTTCATAATGTTGTCACTTGTAGTAACAGTCTGAGCCTGTCAGTGGCCAAAACAAGCACCTTTAGTGGAAGTAAATTGACAGTGAGCAATTGCCAAATATGATTTCATTGCAGCCTGTTTAGCAACCACCGCCTGGAGTGATATCCCTCAATATTGGACCAATTTCAGAAATAGTTGTCCTCATTAGTCACTTAGACAAAAACATGAACTAAGATCTCTTCAACGTTTTTTTCCCGAAAGGTGTCTCAGAGTTAACATAAAACTTGTCCTCTGTTTCCAGGCTTCTCTTGTGGTGCGATGCCCATGTCTTATCCCAGGCAGCACCCTTCACCTCTTCAGTCTGTCTGCACAGAGCTACAATACTGGCCGGGTAACTATGGATTACTAAGTAATAGTTTATTATTTATCCAAAGCTTTGTATTCAGTTCTTAATGAATTACTGGAGTTGGTTTGTATGTTATTTGACAACAACATAAATAACATTACATTACAGTTAATGTTCGATATTACCAGTATCTTAATATGGTAAAAACATCATATGCTTCCTTTATATTTCAAGTGTGGGTCCCAAGCAGAGGATTTAAAACTTTAAAGAGCAAAACCAGACGACTGCAGTCAGCCTCCGACCGCCCCCTGGAGTCTGAAGGATTCACACCTTCTTTTATGAAGGTAAGTTCTTAGAGATGTTCACATGCTTAATCAAATCCTTAAGCATATTATGGATATGCCTTATATGCTAATTATATTAAGCACATCTTTTACACACTTAATGTATTAAGCATGCTAAAGAGCGATTTTAAAACTGTAATGTACCTTTTCAGTAACAGCATTATCTACTGATTAGGGTAGTGCACTTTTTAGAGAAAAATGCAAGGCCTGCTGAGATTTCAAGTTGAAGAATATTCAGCTATTGAGTTAAAAATGCACTATATTGCTGTGGTTCTATTTCTGCTGTCTAATCAAATAGAAACATAGATGGCCTGTCTACCAATAGATATTCTACACACAAGAAAAATGGAGGAAAAGTTGGCGTATAATGTTCTGCCGAGCCTCAGTCACGAGTGTGTTTTTTCTTATTTAGTTAGCTAATATTATCAGTTATGCAGCTATGTTAGCCAACTGTTCTGCCTGTCCAGTAATCTAAAAATAAAGGCGGAGCCCAAATCCAATGCGATGGCCTTGAGAATAAAGGTGTGGATAAAAGCAAAGGCATATTCTGTCTTTGTGAATAATGCTGACCAATCTTAACTGTGCTACAGGGTTTCCTGACACGTGACAAGGGGATTGAAGTCGAAAGTCTAGACAAGCTAGTGAAGAACAAGAACATCCCTGATGGACAGCAGGATGCTTTCAAGAGGGGCTTCGCTGAGGGTTTCCTGAAAGCTCAGGCCTTGACGCAACGCACACAAGGCAAGTTTCCTCACAGACATGCTCAAATTGAATCATCACATCAAACTGATCAATTGAATCACACAACCGTTATTTCATTATTAAGCATTAAACAGTGCTGATGGTATATTTTCCTGTTCCGACTGTTCAGACTCTCTCAGGAGGACTCGTCTGATCCTGCTGGTGCTGCTCCTTGTTGGGCTCTATGGCATCTCCAAGACCCCCTTCATATCGGGTAAAGGCTCCTTTTCTTCTCTAAAGCTGTTTTTCATGCCATGTCATGCATGAAATCACGTCCAATACGTTTATTATAATATGAATGTTAATAAAACACAGTATTTGCCTGCTCTACTAAAGCTATGCTTATTGAACATGTATTAACGCTTAAAAGACAAGAAATAAGCTTGGTATCACTGAGCCATTTTCTGCAACACATTCTAAGCTGCAGTATTGAAGCACTAATATTTGCAGTCAGATGTGGTTCTTAAATAATCCTCAGTAACAGGCAGTGTGTCAGTGCTTGTGAGTTCATTAACCGAGCCATGCAGTGTGATTTCGAACTTTAATCTAACCATTTTGGACAGTACGGTTCCGAACCACATCAGGCCTGGACTCTGCAGTGGACCCTGTCCAGATGAAGAACGTGACGTTTGAACACGTCAAAGGGGTGGAAGAGGCGAAGAACGAGCTGCAGGAAGTGGTGGAGTTCCTGAAAAACCCTGAGAAGTTCACAGCCTTAGGAGGAAAGCTGCCAAAAGGTAGGGGCCACATTTCCCAATGAATTTAAAGCTGAATGAAAAGCTTCACTATTTCCATACATTCTGCACTCGTGTGTTAGGGTACGATTACTTTTCAGCTGAGATGGTGATTGCACAATTCCATTCAGGGATCAAGTTTTTGTATACCTGTCATTTTCCTCATCTTCTCCTCACCTCTTTCGGTTGTAGGTGTTTTACTGGTTGGCCCTCCCGGGACTGGAAAGACTCTACTGGCCAGAGCGGTGGCAGGAGAGGCAGATGTGCCGTTCTATTACGCCTCCGGGTCAGAATTCGACGAGATGTTTGTTGGAGTGGGAGCCAGCCGCATCAGGAACCTTTTCAGTGAGATTTTTTTTTTTTATCATCATTTTAAAGGGGACCCATTATGCGTTTGTGCTTTTTCCCTTTTTAGTGCTTGTAAAAGGTCTGCAGAGTCCAAAGTCCAGCCCAAAGGGACTTACTCTCCCTCACAGAAACACTGGTCCTGAGCGGCCTGAAACGCCTTGCTTGAAATCCCGCCTTTTTTCCGCAAACATGGTGATGTCACCTAGTAACACTTTTGCATAACACATGCCTAGCGGCTACTTTAGCAGCCCTGAAACAAAACTAGTTAGAGCCGAGCTGGAGCGGTGTCTGAAGAGTTTGGTTCTATTGACCAATCACAACAGAGTGGTCCAGCCGACCAATCAGAGCAGACTGGGCTTTTTAGAAGGGGGGCTGCAGAGGGTGAGAACAGGTGATGCAGCACAGCCAATATGAGAAAAGTAAAGTGTTTTTTTGAACATTAAATCATGTAAATATGCTCTAGTAGAAACCCAAAACACAAGTATGCACCCGAAAACGAGCATAATGGGTCCTCTTTAATATAAAAATCAACCTTTTTAGTTTGTTTTGTTTCCTTAGAAACCACTTGAGCGTGTAGAATTGACTTCTCCTGCATGATTGTGGCAACAACAGTAATCATAATTGTTGTGCTGAATTTTGTGGTATTTTATATTTTTCTTACTGCTTATTTCCAGGGGAGGCTAAAGCCAACGCTCCCTGTGTGATCTTCATTGATGAACTGGACAGTGTGGGTGGGAAAAGGATCGAGTCACCCATGCACCCTTACTCCAGACAGACTATCAACCAGTTACTTGCAGAGATGGATGGGTAATCTCTAAAGTTGTTTTAATTCAGATTAAAGCAAATTTTGGAAATGGTGGGTTGGCAATGCATGTGTGCGCAGTAGATGTGAAAATATGGCGACTCTACTGTTGCTCTCTTCTCACAGAAGGAAGGAGGCTGGGTCACGTGTCATGAACGTGTCATCAGTTACATTGTGCATGTGTTACACCCAGTGGTCTTCATGTTATGGTGGACTGGAATCCTTTAAAAAATTTCTGAATCTGTATCATGATCCGGATTGCCACCAAAATAATGGATTATTCATTGTGCTGTGTCACCCCTCAAAAAAAATGAGGGGTGAGGTGGTGAGGTCTTTGAAGGAGGTAGAAGTCGTACCTAACCTTCAAGAGGTCCTGCTGACTGATTTGCAGATAATAACGAACAGTATTTAATCACAATTACATACAATACAGTACACTGTTGGTCAACAAAAATGAATGACACTGATTTGCTTTGGACCCTGTGATGATATTTTGTAGGTTTAAACCAAACGAAGGCGTCATCATCATCGGAGCAACCAACTTTCCAGAGGCCCTGGATAAGTATGTTTACCTCTGTGTCTCTTGCTATAGCCTGTTGCAAACGTCAGAGCTTACACCGCACATTTAGTTGCATGCCTGACACAGCATCAGTATTTTACTGACCAGCTGAGCTTCTTCTCCTTTAGTGCCCTGATCCGCCCGGGACGTTTTGACATGCAGGTGACTGTCCCCAAACCAGACGTGAAAGGACGAACGGAGATCCTCAACTGGTATCTGAAGAAGATTAAAGTAGATCCAGGTGTGAGATCAGCAACTTCTAATCCTGAATGTGCTTACTATTATTTTGCTTTAACAGTAGTCCAGTCTGGCTGAGAGCTTTGTTGATGTCACGTTTTATCTCTGCAGCTATTGAGGCCAACATTATTGCCCGGGGCACAGTGGGCTTCTCTGGCGCTGACCTGGAAAATCTGGTCAACCAGGCCGCCCTGAAGGCAGCAGTCGATGGCAAAGACATGGTCACCATGAAGGAGCTGGAGTTTGCGAAAGACAAAATCCTCATGGGTGAGTAATGAGGAGACTTTGTCAGCAAAGAAAGACCACTTTGTGTAATTGTTATTAGATGATTAATCTTTCTACTTTCTACTGAACCTTATCCAGATTGTCTGTGTGTTTTCATCTAGCATGGTACTTACTATGACTCGCATCACTCTCATCAAAGTCACATTGAGAATGTGGCAATAAAATCATTTCATTTGTACATTCTTCTCTTCAAGGCCCTGAGAGAAGGAGTGCAGAAATAGACAAGAAGAACAAGCTCATCACAGCGTACCATGAATCAGGTCATGCAATTGTGGCATACTACACCAAAGATGCCATGCCCATTAACAAGGCTACCATCATGCCCAGAGGCCCCAGTCTGGGACATGTAAGGGAACCTAGAGCTCATTAACTAAATGGTTAAAATCAAACTGTCATTACTTAAAACTATGTACACCCCTCCATCTCCTGCCGTGTTTCTTGTCAGGTGTCCATGCTCCCAGAGAACGATCGCTGGAGCGAGACTCGCTCCCAGCTCCTGGCCCAGATGGACGTCAGTATGGGCGGCCGTGTAGCAGAGGAGATTATATTTGGCCACGAGTACATCACAACCGGTAAGACTGTTGTAACAGTCCAGTGTGTAGGATTTAGTGGCATCTAGCAGTGAGGTTGCAGATTGCAACCAAGTGAATACCCCTCCACTCACCCTTCTCTTTCCAAACATGTCGGAGAGCCTGCGGTGGCCTTCAGGTAACGTACAAATAACGTAAAACTCTCTCTAGAGACAGTGTTTGGTTTGTCTGTTCTGGTCTACTGTAGAAACATGGTGGTGCAACATGGCGGACTCTGTCAAGAGGACCCGCTCCCGATGTCTCATTCTCAGCTAACGAAAACATGATTCTTAGTGTCATACATTAACAGAAACATAGTTATGGATATTGTATTAAATTTTTGTTAATAGAGCCCCTGAAATGTTGCACACTTCCTTTAACATAAGGGGAAGAATATAGAAAACTCCTGATTCTCAAACATGAGGAAAAGATAGTTGACAGGCTGGAAGTTTTAAAGGCAACATGCATCATTTCTTCTTATCCAGGTGCATCAAGCGACTTTGATAGTGCCACAAAGATCGCTAAGCTGATGGTGACCAGATTTGGAATGTGTGAAAAGGTAGGCGTACTTACGTGACTTATCTGACTTATCTGTACTGTGCGTGCATCACAGTCTACAGTTTTGCTTTCACTTTAACTACATTTATGTATTTGTTTCCCCTTCCTGTCACCAGTTGGGTGTGATGACCTATACTGACATGACAGCCCAGAGCCCAGAGACACAAGCAGCTGTGGAGCATGAAGTCAGGGTGTTATTGAAGGTCTGTGTGATCTTTTTTTGCTGCTAAACAATATAGGTAATGCAGGATGAGCAACCGCTCCATCTGTCTAATTCTTAGCTAAGGTGCTGGAAATAATAACTCATAAATGAGTCCAAAAAATAATAGAAAAGATTTCCGCACACTTTGATCCACACAGTATTTCACTAGTCATTAATACTATTGTTCTGTCAGACCATCAGAGTAAATATTACTCAACAAAGGGCAGGCTGGTAGAAATAACTACTGCCATTCTCATTATTGGTAGTATGCAGAACACCTGAGCACACGGTGGTGGTGGTGGTGGTAGAGGCTCCACCTTCATTCAAAATCCAAAGAGGGGTGGAACACAGTGAAAAAAACAACACCATCTTTTCTCTCGCTGTCCCCAGGAGTCTTATGAGCGTGCCAAAGCCCTGCTGAAGTCTCACACCAAAGAGCACAAAAACCTGGCAGACGCTCTGCTCATGTACGAGACACTGGACGCCAAAGAGATTCAGCTGGTCCTGGAGGGTAAGGCCCTGGAGACCAGATGAAACCAGCAAGGACGGCAGCAATCAGGGGGTAGCAACGGAGGGGCGGGAGGGGTCAGATTTTAAGAGCTCAGGGGTCACAGATAGAGGGATGGACGTTCATGAGCAGCGAATCAGAGGAGGCCTGCGTTCACTAAGTCTCTTGACTTACTTGGGACTATTTCATATCTTCACGATGTCCCCTTTGTGTTTTCTCATCAGTATTCCCCGATAGTTAGTAAGCTTGTGTATGCTGCACAGGTCTCTGTATGTGATGAAGGTTAAAGACTAATGTCAAGGATGTTGCTCAGGTCACTTTATCAGTTGCTGGGAGGAAATAATACATGAATGTGATTATGCACCTCAACCGTGAAAAACAGAATCCTACCCGGATGCTGATTTTCACGGTTCAGCCTGTTCATCCAGGTCTGTTCAGATTCCTTTTCTGTCAGTGGAAACCGCTGAGCAGCACTGTGTAATCACTGCAGCCAGGCTTTTACTAAATCTCAACTCCTATCTGTCAGTTGTCTTCCAGCGCGTGTGTTTGTATCTGTTATTTGTCTAGTATATCTTTAAGGTCAGGTTTCACTCTCCACTCCTGGGTTGCGTAGCTCTCAATTTGATGCACACAATGAGGCGCTGCACTTTGTCTTTCCCTCTCATTCTCGGTGTTGTATATATATTCTCCTGTCCCCCTCTGCATACATCCCTGTTACTTATTTTTAAAGATGGCCTTTTGAGGGAGTGTACTGTATTACGTGTATAAAGTTAAACTATAACGTCTCAGCACTTTAGGTAAGGGTAGAAATTGAAAATGCACTTGTGCGCTCGTCATGTAATTTATTTCATTTATGCTGCGTGTACAGATGGAAAAATTACTGCTGCTCAGCCTCAAAAAAGCATGCATGTTTATGTTGTGATTTAACATTCGGATCTTTAGGATTTTTAAATTGTAGCGTCGGCCTAATTTATTTAAACAGTATGAGTTTGGCTTCTGATAAGCCTCAGCAAATATCGGCTCTTCTTGTCAATGCAGACTCTTAATCTTTCGATTATTCAGACAAATGACAAGGCCAGTTATCAGTTTATGTCCATTGGCCTTTTGTTACTTCATTGCAGAGATCTCACACCTAGTTCTGTTGTACATTTCTGTTTCAACACATTTGGTCAAAGATGTCACCGCTTACTGGCTCTGTGTAAAGTGAAGCTGTTAAAAACTCTAAATGTAAAGTGACATCCTCGACTCTAAAAATGACATTTCTTTAACAGATTGTGGTTAGAAACATGCAGAGTGATGCCTCTGTTAAATAGCTGAATGTCCCAATTATATAAATGAATAGTTACAGCAGCCGCAGTGTATGTAATCCATTATTCTAGCATTTTGAAACATATAATTGAAAGTATAGGTCTCATCATGATTACCACCAGCATATGTACTCCATGGTGTTACCCTTTTTCAGTTTTTCGCTGCAATTTGAGACCCTGTTTCTTCAGTTTATTGGCCTTTTATCCATGTTTAGCTGTATATATGATTGGGATGTCATGGGAACATTGTATATAGATGTATAGTAAAGCTTTTATGCTGAGAGCACAGTGAATGGCTCTCTGCTGCTGTTGGTTAACAAAATCTCTCAACAATGTGATGGCAATGGTTGATGAATGTTTGTGCAGCTGAGATCAATAAAAGGAAGCCCAAATATAAGCTTGTGTTTGGTGTATATTTAGGATTTATTTTTATAAATAACTATAAAATGATGCTACATGTTCCTTTGTTACTGAGGCTGTAGCTCAGTTTTAGAGCAAGAGTGAAGGTGAGACAAAAACTAGGATGGTGATTTTCAGTGGAGTCCCTTGACCTTTGACCTTTATCTCCTTTACTGACATGCCCACTTGGATAATCCCATGCAATTTGGTGCAAAAATAATGCAGTTTTTTTTTTTGTTTTTAATGTATTACAAATGTGTTTTTTTTTTTTCTCTTCTGAAATAATGTTTTTGAATGTTTCTGCATACTGGTGCTTGTTGAAACAGGGTCCTGGTGACAAAAGGTTACACAGGCTTACGCTGCTACACACCAGATGTAACCATCTGATTTACGATGTAAGACGATTCATGCTAACCCAACATCAGTGACTTAAAGTAGGGCTGGGAACGGTTCGGGTAAAAATCCGAGCCGTTTGGTTCGCTAGTCACAGTTCAGTTCATCTGAAATAGGTTATGAGGCTGATTTTGAATTTTTTTTTTTTTTCATCCTGTTTATTGTCACACTAGAAATCAAGGCCTATGGAAAGAGGTTGGGACACGGGCGGACATATGAGGTATATCACATGCGCAGTGTAACTGAAGATGCGGTTGTGCCTTGTTATTGGCTCAGTTTCGGTGAGGGTGGACCAGATTTTACTACGCATGTGTTGTACCGCCAAAGATGCAACATGCTGATGCATAACCAAGCCTCCTTCTCAAACTTCTCAGTTGGCATCGATGAAGTGCAGAGTACGGCTGTCATTCCTTTAAGGATAAGGCGAGTGGACAGGATAAAGTACAGTTAGAGGATCCACCAGCGTCGTTTTGCTCTGCTGTGTGGGAGCATTAGGGATTTTGTGTTATGTATGACAGTGATGGGGGGAAAAAAAAAGTGGTGGATAAAACATCAAGGTGTGGCTTATGCTAGCAGCAATACTTCCAGCATGATGAATCATTTACAGAGACATCACTCCGGTATGTCCGTTGATACCGCAAGGAGGAGAGAGTTGCGGAGGAAAGAGCAACTCCTTCTCCCAGCAGCATTTAAACAGCCTCTACATGCAGACTGCAAAAAACAACTAAAGCATTTCAGCATATGATTACAGTACTTGAGCCACGCTATAATATGCCGTCTCGCAGACACATAAGCTACACAGCAATTCCCGAACTGACACGATGAGGAATTGCGAAAAAACTGTCCAATACAGACCATGTGGCTCTGACTACAGACAGATGGACATCCAGGGCTACTGAAAATTACCTAACTTACACAATAACATACATACCTTTCACTGTCTTCATGTCATACTGCTGATTCCAGGTCACTTTCTCATCATTTAGTCCCCAGTGAACCACAGCAGCTCAGGTGTTGGAGGAAGTAGAGAACAATAGATAACTGTTAGTGAGACAGACAAATCATCTGGCAGCCTCTAAGTAAGAATACATACAGCATGTAGCCAGTGTATATAATCTCATAGCAGCATATTGTTACCTCTGTCTTCATATTACAGCCAAAGTCATTTCATCATATCAGATGCTCAGACTCACCTTTTTAGTCCATAGTGAACAGGGTTAGGGTTCGTGAACTCAGGTGGTTGACTAAGATAAACTTAGATTTAAAAACAGGTTAGTCAGACAAGTAATCGTCGGTCATCTGATATAATCATTCAAAAAGGTTTAGACACTAACAGACACTAACAGACATTAATTTCTCTAATATATGAATAAACAAATAAAAGATAAAAATAAATGAATAAAATAAATACATAAATATATAAAAGTGAAGCATAAATAAATAAAGGAATTAATACAAAGATAATAAATAAGCACATTAAAAAAGAAATATTACAATTATGTAACATTTTACCAATTAATCAATGGCTACATTTATTTTCAATATTATTTTTGCTACATTAATGACATGGTTATTAATTTTTCGAGTGAGTTATTTATTAATTCTTTTTTTTTTTTAATTTGGCGGGATCCGTCTTCCATACTGATAGCTACTTTCACTAGAAAACAGTTGGCTTTTGGATTATTTAAAAAAAAATCTAGTTTACTCTTGCAGGTTACCCAAACTGATTCCGTTTCAAACAATTATATTATAAATAATAAATAAAAAAAATTCATCACACTGATGACATTGTTTTTATTTTTTATTTTATTTTCAAACCTCTTGAACCCCCGTGACGTCAGGCGTTGGGCGGAAGTGACGTGTCCCAGCAGGCTGTCACCGGAGCTGCTAGCCGCACTAGCCGCACTAGCCGCCTGCAGCCCTCTAAAACAAGTGAAATTCATCGATTAAAGCGTCAGTAAGTGCAAGTGAAACTAACTCCTGCGGGAATATGGATGACGACGTGCTGACGACTCTGAAACTGTTGATAATCGGCGAAAGTGGAGTCGGGAAGTCCAGGTTTGTCTCTGTTTGCAGCGAGTTGTTAGCTAGCCTGTTGTGACTGTTGACAGTCTTCTTGTTATGTAAGTTTATTCCCACCGCTCAGCGGCTGCTGCCACATCTAGCTGCTACTGTTGTTGTCCTTTTACTGCCAATACTTACTGTTAAAACGTTGATAGTTAGGTGACAAATAACGTCAACGTCACACAGGCAGCTGTAAAACTTAGTACTGCTGTTTTGTTTGCTAGTAGTTGCTGCTGTTTCTGCTCAGTTAATTATCATCATTAAAGCTGTGTAGTTGTTGTGAGCTTCTTGTTACTGGCAGAGGAGAAGACTCACTAAACCCTATTGTACTGTATGTTATTTCCATGTTGTCCTTATTTCCCCAACAGTCTCCTCCTGAGGTTCACAGAAGATACCTTTGACCCAGAGCAGTCAGCGACAATAGGTTTTAACTTCCGCACACATTCACAGATGTACATTTACACATATATATTCACACAGAAATGCTGAAATTAGTGACCATGATCATGATTTAAAACGGACAATTTCTCTTTCCTGTGTTTCTCACATGACTGATCAGGTGTGGATTTCAAAGTAAAGACACTCGCAATAGATGGGAACAAAGCAAAGCTCGCCATATGGGTAAGACTGCAGACATTAAGCACTATACAGTAGTCTATAGTTCAGGCTTTGTTGTGAGGAAAAACATGATGAACTGCAGGGTGTCTCCACAAGATGGCGACATTGTACAGACAGAGCCACTGAAAGAAACAGGTTAAACTTCTTTTCATGAGGCCTGAAGTGTCCAATGTCCAATGAAAACACAGCATACACAGTGAAGCCTCAACCTAAGTCCTAAACACCAAACTCTCACAGGCTTTGTTTGTTTTTTTTCTTAGGAGAAATATCACAGGAAACTCAAGCCCAACAGGCAACAACAGCTGTCAGTGTGCTGATTTGACTATGATCTGCCCAAAACTGCATGGGATTATCATAGAGTGGGCATGTCTCTAAAATTAGACTTGTGGGTATTCACAAAACCCATTTTCATTCACCTATCTTGAGGTCAGAGGGCAAAGGACCCCTTTGAAAATAGCCAGTTTTTCCTTAGTGTAAGCTTGGAGCGTTATCTAGCCTCCTAGTATGACAGCCCCTAAATGAGCTGTGAAGGCAAGTGAGAGTTTGCATCAGTGTAATGTTGCGTCCACTGAAAGTGCTTGTTTTCATGACTGAAAGGCTTTGATTGTTATTAAAGAACCCTACAGACAAATAAAATGTTTTTCTTACGTTTAGCTTGATCCGGTCTGTTTGTTAATGTGTCCTGCTCAAGGAGAAGTCTCGTTGTGAAATCAGAATATTCTTACAGTATAGTCTATCTCAAATAAATATGAACAGCCATCAAAATCAAAGACCTCATCCATATTGTGGAAATCATCTAAATTTTTAGCCATGCTAACGAAAATCTTTTAAATAACCCGAAACTACGCTTTCTGTACTTCAACACAACAAGCTCTGCCTGGCTGACACTCGCTTTTCCACCATGGACATATTCCACCGCTGTCTTCCAGCAACACGTCACCTCACCAGATTTCAGAACAGGACTTCTCCTTGAGCGAGACCCCTTCCATAATGTCAGTCATGTTTTATGTTATAATTATTGTTATAATAACAATCAGAGCCTGTCATGGCAAAAATAAGCATTTTTAGTGGACGTAAATGATGGTGCCAGATTGCCCCGATAGAATTATATTGCAGCCTCTGAGCAGCTGCCGTCTACAGCGTTCTCCCTCAGTACTGGACCAATTTATCTGTCCTTATTAGACAGACACAAAAATGGGAAAACAGGTTTAAAAAATACAGAAGTGCCTATTACTTAACAATACACCCTAGTTTATAATTTGATTTGGGGCAGCAGTAGCTCAGTATGTAGGGATTTGACTTGGGAACTGGAGGGTTGCCAGTTCAAGTCCTCATATGGACCAAGTAGTGAGTGTGAACTGGTTGCTGGAGAGGTGCCAATTTGCCTCTTGGGCACTGCCAAGGTGCCCTTGAGCAAGGCACCAAACCTTGGGGTGCCTGTCAGCCCCCTCGCTCTGACATCTCTCCATTAATGCATGTAAATAGGTCCTGTTTGTACATGTGTGTATTTCGGGTCTGTGTGTACTGTGTAAAAAAATAACAACAGCGAAAAAAATGAATGTCCCCTCAAGGGATCAATAAAGTGTGTCTTCTTGTTCTTGTTTGTGATTTATATTTTGTAGTGAGAATCTGAATCAGCAAAGTAACCAGTAACTACTTATTTCCCTCTCAGATGTAATGGAGTAGAAGTATAAAGTTACTCAAGTTCAAATTCAAGGTACTTGTACTTTACTTAAGTACTCCACTTGAGAAAGCTAAATATACTTAGTTTAATATCACCACTGCTGTGGACCTGCAAATGTGTTGGACTGCTGAGGCAACTGCTCAAATACCATTCCTTTTTTTTTTTTTTTTTTTGAAGGAAATAATTACATATATTTTATAATGTTCTGTATAACTGGATGAAAATAAATAAATAAAAGCATATTTTCACAGGAAATAGAACTGCATAGCTTGTAAATTAGATTTTACCTTCAAAATTGGTGTCCTGCTTTTTTGGTTATTTTTTAATGACTTCCCCGGTCAGCCTTGTTTTTAACATTATAATTTTGGCTAATTCCCTCAAGAAAAGGCTTAAGGATTGCAAAAAGTATGTAAGGGGTTCTTAAGCAATGGCCAGTTTCACAGCGGGACAGTCCTGAGCCCTTGCATACCAAAGACCGTTACAACACCAGCAGCCTTTTTTTTTTAATCTGTGAAATCAATTCACACGCACTTTTACACAGAATGCGAAAATTTCACAGCCAGCGAAAAACTGACGTAACTTTTTTTCCCGAACAAGGTTTATTTTCCGAGCTTTCACACTGCAAATAAAGGCATCAACCAGTCAGGTTGTACAGAGCGGGTTGAGTTGAGCCTGTACCCCCCCCCCCCCCCCCCCCCCGTCCGGTCTTTCCTTTTTTTTTTTTTCCTCCCCCTCCCCACCCCACCCCCCCCCCCCTTTATTCTCTTCCTCCTCTTTTTTTTTATTTTATTTATATATATTATTTTATTTTTTATATTTTTTTTATGTTTATTATACACCCCCCCCCCCCCCCCCCCTTTTTTTTTTTTTTTTTTTTTTTTTTTTTTTTTTTTTTTTTTTTTCTTTTCCCCTTTTTTTTTTCTCTCCCCCTCTTCTTTTTTTTTTTTTTTTTTTTTTTTTTTTTTTTTTTTTTTTCTTCTTAAAAACCCCAATTTCCCTCGGGGGATTAATAAAGGTTCATCTTATCTTATCTTATCTTATCTTACTGTATGTATGTGAAATAATTACATGGAGGTTTCGTAGACCGAACCAAGATGGCAAACTTTATTACTCCTTTCAACCAGATCCACCCCTTCTGTTTTTACTTTTTACAATAAAAATACATATAATATTCGCAGGCAAGTAATTTGCATTTTAGTGTTATTTATTTGTCACACCCCCAGAGTGTAAGGGCCTTTATTGGGAAAACATGTCGGACTCTGAGTGTGGACACTGGCTAGTGTACCTGTTGGTCTAAAGAGTACCTTTTATACTTATTTTCAGGTTCAAACTTATACTTTGGGTTTCTACTAGAATATGTTTACATGCTTTAATATTAAAAAAAAACACTTTGTTTTTCACATACCATCTGTACTGCAGCACCTATTTTCACCCTCTGTCTGAAACGCTCTGTTTGAGCTCTTGCCCCACCCTCCTGGAAAGCCCGGTCTGCTCTGATTGGTCAGTTGGCTCGCTCTGTTGTGATTGGTCAACAGATCCAAACTCTTCAGACTCCACTCCAGCTCTGCTCTAACTAGCTTTGTTTGAGGGCGTGCCAAACATGCTGTTGGGCAGGTATTATGCAAATGTGTTGCTTGATGACATCACCACGTTACAGAAAAAAAGGCGGGACTTCAATCAAGGAGTTTCAGGCAGTTCAGAGTAACTCCCTTTGGCCTGGACTTTAGGCTTTGTAACTTTGCAGACCTTTTATATGCACAAAAAACTACATAACACATTAATGGAAAGGAATAAAGCATAACAAGTCCCCTTTAAAAGTCTGGTGTCATGGAGTCTTGTGCTGCCGTTGATTTGAAGTGTCTTTACTCTTTGCAGGACACAGCCGGACAGGAAAGGTTTCGCACCCTGACACCCAGCTACTACCGTGGTGCACAGGGAGTCATACTTGGTAAACACTGATGATTATAAATCCACATAACACGTTCAATACCAGACCGAGAGACACATTTCTCTTTCCTGTAAAAGAATCATATCCACTTGCTGCTTTTCTTTATGCTTTCTTAACACATGATTCTGTTAGTCGTTTTGGATAAATACTGTAAATCAGCAGCCATCAGCTAACTGCAGTGTCTTTGATAAAAATCGTATTATTGAAGGGGCTCAATACGGGATTGGGAGCATTTCTATTTCCTCTCTGAGCCGCGGCTTGTGGCTAACAGTGCTCAACAGTGTAAACAATGGCGAAAGTGCTGCCAGAGCCAGCAGGGTTAACCAGAGGGGGAACTGGAGGGTGGGCGCTACACTTCTGCAACGACGCTGTGGGGATGCCGCTATCAGTTGTAACTGGTGTGCAGAGTAGCTGCCATGAGCTAGCCGGTGGGGCACGCTCACGTGCACTAAAATTCCTCGCGGCCGGCCCGGCTACATCAGCAAAGCACAGAGAAGCTGTAATTACAACACACACAGAGGGAGAGCGACTTCATTCTCTGCTCAGGTAGACATTACTCCTCTATATCTTTACATATTAGAGAGTTGTTTGCTGCTGTATTAATGCTCTGGGTATTGAATTTAGCACTTTTATAAGAAAGATGTTATCATACTTGCATCAAATATTTCCTCTAACTCCATTTCACTTTTTTGACAGTATATGACGTCACAAAGCGCGACACTTTTACGAAGCTCGACAACTGGCTGAATGAACTGGAAACCTACACAACACGCAATGACATTGTGAAGATGCTTGTTGGGAACAAAATCGACCGGGTAAGTCTGCTGCTTGTGCAAGTTTGACACATACAATACGTATTTAAACCGTTACAGTTCCTTGACCGATCTTGGATTCTGGTTATTTTGTCGTTATTTATGTTGAGGATGAGCAATATAAAGGCTCGAAGTTGGCCTTAAAGGGATAGTGTGGTGTTGAAGTGGGGTTGTACGAGGTACTTATCCAGTGTATTACCTTCAGTAGATGACGGTCGACACGCCCCCAGTTTGGAGAAGCAGACAGGAGTTACAGCACAAAACCAAAGCAATGTGCTGCTGTGGACGGGACCGGCAGCAAAACGTATTTTAGTCACCTAAAGAAAATCAGTGTGCTCTATATTTAGAATAGTTTTGCAGGTTTACCTTGCAGTCAGCTAGCTATACAGTCTATGTTCACACGTGGAGCTGAAGCTGTTTGTACCCATCATCCACCAGACTCTGTTAAAAAACAACAATTTTACCTTGCAGAACACAGGAGTTGCTGCTCTGCCGCTACCTCGATCTTTGTGTCATTGTGTGATTTTGGTTAGTTCAGATTCACTGAAATCACACAATAACACAAACTACGGTAGACCGGCAACTCCCGTGTTCTGCGAGGTAAAATTACAGTTTTTTTCAGTGGAGTCTGACGGCTTTGGGGAGAGCATAGATGGATACGACGGCTTCAGTTCCCCGTCGGAAGGGTCAAAGGTCTTTTTTTTTTTTTTAGGTGAGCTTTTCTTTTAGGGAAATATAATACGTTTTGCTGCTGGTCTCGTCCACAATAGTACATTGCTTTGACATTGCGCAGTAACTCCTGCCTGCTTCTCTAAACTGGGAGCGTGCTGACTGTCATCTACTGTAGGCAATACACCTCATATAACCCCACTTCAAAACACCCAAACTATGCCTTTAATGTTAATCTTGGCTTTATACACACCTCTCAAGTCATACAACACCATACTCAAAAGTATTTTATAGATGTATTCACCAGCCATTGATGTCACTTCACTTGTTTAATACATAATGTTCAATCAACCAAATAGAGAAAATTACATAGGACTTGTGTTTGTTTTGCAGGATGACCATGAAGTGGACAGAAACGAGGGGCTGAAGTTTGCTAGGAAACACTCTATGCTTTTTATTGGTAAGTATCCATGTTAGAGTAAAAATCAGACGTGGTCAGACATGGTCATTTAAACTAATAGAGCCATAACATGTAACTTCCTGTACAGCCATTAAAACTTCCCATACTGTACTTAAAAGTCAGAGCTGTAATTTTGCAGTTGGAACAAGTCAGAACATCGCTAAGCAAGTCATGCATTTAGTTTGGGTTTGTTGCCTTGTTTATACTGCTTTTGGCATTTCTGAGTCTCACGCTGAATGATGCGGCCGCTCCAGAAGAACTGCATTATGATTAAAATCTAGCGGGCGTTCATTTATCCGATCCATGTCTACACGTGTTCCTGATTCTCATCTCCAATCGGCCCCTCTCTGGGAAAATTACGTTAACGTTTCTATGGAGTTTCCATTTTAGAACGGCTAAATTAAGGGGTTTTGAAAAGGGCTGGGCAAGAAGATGTCGTGGATTTAATCCGCTGTGAGGATGTCTTCATCCCAGTGGATGCTCTCCGGCTACTTAAATGAAGCCATTTCATTCTTTATATGTCATGTTTGTCAACACATGGCTATTTTAAAATCTCTGTCATTAGTTTACTATGCTGTAACAAGAAAGATGTTTGGGATTTAAAAACTGACGTGTAGGGTTTCTGAAAAGGGCTCTACAAGTTTTTTGGCTGATCTTATAAATCTTGGTAACCCTCTTTCCTTTGTACAGAGGCCAGTGCAAAGACCAAAGATGGCGTCCAGTGTGCCTTTGAGGAGCTTGTGGAGAAGATCCTCCAGACTCCAGGGCTTTGGGAGAGTGAAAACCAGGGTCAGAGGGTCCGTCTGGGGGATCAGGAGCAGGGCAGCGGCAGGGCATGCGGAGGATACTGTTCCATACCCTGAAACCGGACAGACGGAAAGAAAGCAACAACCTGATAGGAATGACTACGGACCAGAAACAGAGGGATGTGGAACTGGATGAGTACTTTTTAAAAAGAAGAGTTTATTGTTGGCGTAGTTCTGTCGGTCGAAAGGACTTTGCATTTTGCACACTTCCTTTTCAGCCATCATCTGTCACTACTTTCTGTTTAAAACATGAATGAAAGGATCATGCAAAAATAGCCTCTTGCCTGAGGAAGCATAGTGTTTTTAAACTGACATGCCAAGTGTACGTCACGCAAGTACATGTCTGGTTTGAATTTAGCTCATTGGCAGCAGTGATTCTGTTGTGCATTAAAGCTTCAGGTTAATAGCGCAGTGCCTATTACACAAACCAATTTGTAGGTTACAGTGCACAGCTTGTCAAATTTTACTCAAAATAATCAATACAAGAGTCCCCTCAAGTTCCCTGCTTATGCTTTGTGAGATGTAAATGTCAACTTCTATGTTACATATACGTATTATATATGACATGTTATTTCAGCTGAGGATAATGGTAGAAGAGGCTTGATCGGTCATTATGCACCTCGACACTGTGAATGCTCCCAAATAAGACATTTCCCAATGGACCCTGGTTACTGACACCAAATCTAACCTAATTATTATTCGTTTGATGGTGATTTCCATCAGTCTGTGCTTCAGAATGTATAGAGGCTTTCAAATGAACCGATTTCCTGTTTTCCTCTTTACATGGAAACATTCAAGACAAGTAGCCATCTCTGTCTTTTATAATCTCCTGCAACCAAACCTGTCTTCGTCTCTTCATGTCTGATCTGGACCATAATTTCCACAGCTGCGAGTGTGAGGTTCACAGTATTAAGAGCTCTCGCTATAAAATACGCTCTTTTACTCCTGATCTGATCTGGCAAAATGGCGAGCAGTTTGTTCATTTAGTCTCAGCTTGACCTTGTATGTTTGTTTTCTCCTCATTTATTTATCAGTTTCCGTGTGGTGCTGTGGTACATATTATGTCCCACTGACTTACTGAAGGCATTTTTCTCACTTTGTGAGAGTTTGAGAGCATTCCCAAGCGCTTCCTGTCTACAGTGCAGTATGGATTTGATGTATTGTCGCTATTTGTTTGAAATCCTTTTCTTGTTTAAAATCACATCGACCCTTTTTATCCCTGTACTTTTTCCCGTTGCGTTTGCTGTGCGCCTACTTGAATCATATTCAGCAATATGTTAAACTGATACCTGCCTTAACATTGAAGGACATGTGCAAGAAATATGGTCCACTTGTATTGTTTCAAAACTGAAATAAATGACAACCTCAAGACTAATTATTGTTTAATTGCCATTTGAAAGCCGCCATTATGTGTCTGTGTTGTCTAGAAGTCCGTCTAATCAAAAGCAGGTTTACAGTGGAAACAGGAGTGAGGTGCTCTTTCCATAATACTTTGTTGATGACTAGCCGTCGTACATGCAAGACTGAAAACATTCTTTGCACAAAATGTCAAAAAAAAAAAAAAAGGTCCAAAAGCGAGAGTGGAAAAGTCCTGTTAATCATGTTTTGTAGATTAGTCCCAGAGGGCTGAGTGTGATTCCAAGCTTATGTGTGGTGTCAGGATGTCCCCAGATGGAGGACATTCGCCGCAAGTCTCTCTACCAGACGTTCTCCTGAGGCTTATCTATGTTCTCTGTATTTCCAGTAACATATGTTTTTGGCAGCTGAGGACTCCTGAGATCTCATTTGGCATTTGATGTGAAGTTTTAACATCAAAAACAGATGACAGCTCTGTGTCTCACCTAGCATAAAGATGTTTGCCGTTCAACAAAATACAGATTGTACTTATGAGCAACTTACCTTATTATTTCAGTACAGTAGATTCACCGTTTAATCAGGAACTCTTCCAAAAGCTTGAACATGCCTTAAAGGAACAATGTGTAACATTTTGTGGACCATCTGGGATGAGATATAATATTCAGAACTATGTTTCTTTAGTGTGTAATCACTCAAAACTAAGACTTGTTTTCGTTATAATGAGCCCTTCATATCTGCATCGGGAGTCCTCCTCACAGAGTGCGCCATGTTGCTCCGCCATGTTTCTACAGTCGTCCTGAATGGACAAACCAAACACTTTCGCACCTCTATGTTAGCTGAAGGCCACAGTAGTTCTCCAACACACTTGTGAAACTGTGGTAATGTGAGTGTAAAACCGTGGAACCGCCAGCCGCCATCTGACTTCCATTGCTCCTTAAGTAGCATTGTTTTGGTAAGAATGGTCACGAGTGAGGCAAATGGTGTTACAACAGTTTTGACTTCTACTCAGTTGGTTGCAATCTGCAACCACACCACTAAATCCTACACATTGTAGCTTTAGGCCACACGTTCGCTAGCTGTAGCCTAGTTACACATACAGCCAACATGGAACATTTGCATTAATTTGGAGTCGCATTTGGTGACCTGACGGAGTTAACTGGTGTCTTTAACTTCTAAATGCTTTCTTAGCGAGTTGCTAACTAGCCATTGGCCATTTCATGCTGAAAAGTTAGCCTACAATCAGTATTTAGAGGTTTTACTGTGAAAACAACCAGCTGCTTGTTGTGGCCCAACTCAACGCTATGAGAACCGTGAGAGTGAACCAAAACTGTAAAGTTGTGGGCTTGAAAAGCTGATTTACTGACATGTATTGCAACAAATATGAAAATTGTCCAACGATCTCTGTGAATCCTTCTCAAGCTGTTCGATGCTGATCAGAGGAACGTTAACCACAGCACCCGTCTTGAAGAACTGTCTCCCTGCTCAGTCCGCTATGCCACCCGTCTTCCCATATTACGACATTTTTAAAAAGCAATTTGAAAGTATATAATGAAACTGCGAGACCCACAATTGCACACATGAAAACTACCACTAAATACAGTTCAGTAAAGCAAAAGTATGCAGCCCCAGCCACTGCAAAGCAATGATTTAAAGCAAACGACTGGTCAAAAGATTTCACATTGGGTTTATTCAAATAGCTGCTGTCAGACTTTAGCGTTGGATGATAATCCAGTCTCATGGAAGTTAATATAACTTACTGCAAAAGATGGCAATAGGAAGACATTAGAAACATGGCAAAAACAGTAGAAAGTATTCAACATTAGGTTAGTTTTTCCATTTTACAATGTAAAAATGATTGAAAATGTCAAAGTTTATCAGCATTACAAAATAAGAGGCTGTACAGATACTGCGAGGCACTTAAACATCTGGTATTCCTATATGGAACGATAGACCAGATGCCTACACGCTGTTCGCCAGGGCCACGTTAACAGTCTGGACCTCAGAGATGTGAGAGGACTTCTGGATGATGCGGCTGGTGAGAGTGGGCCCCACGGTGCAGCTCTGCCTCAGAGCGGCGGTGGGTCCTGTGACGCACATCCTGTCTATGATAGTGGTCCTCGTAACCGAGAGGGGCTCTCGGGTGCAGCTCTGGCCCGTGCCAGCTCTGGGCGCTGTCACGCTGCTCTGGTCTGCCATGCAGCTCTGCCCCTGGGCCAAGTTGGTCAGAGCCACGGCGGCGTGGATCTCTCTCCAGCCCTGACCGCCTCGCCTCTGCTGGCCTCGGCCCTGCTCCTGCTCCCTGTGGATATATGAAAAAGACACAGCTGTATATGAAGTAGATAAGCAAACACCATTCTCACCTCTACACCTAAAATCTGCTCTCTTGCTTCTTCTTTTGATTCAAAGCCAGAATAACATGCATTAATTAGAGGCAGCGGTTCGGTTTCAAGAACAACTTCCAAGAAGGATTATGAAATAGTATCGCTTTTCGAGCTGATGAAAGTTGAAAAGTGCAAACAGCTGATTCGATTGCAGATGGAGCGATGAGTGATTACACTTACCTGTCACATTTAGTTGAAGCATAGTCCATCGCGTCTGCAAGAGACAGGAAAAAGACTCACCTAAATGTGCCATGAATCAGTTTACTTGATAGCAGTGAAATTGCAAACAGAGAACCTTCACAAGACCATCAATGTTGGATTTGGCTTCGTGACCGTCTGTTAGTGATACGTAATATTAATGCGTGAGAGTTTTTAATATGCAGCATGTGTGTGTTTTCATGGGTGATCTACTGTGTGCGTGTCAGGCTGTTAAATAGGTCGTTATCGGTGGCTATAAGCCCCATAGATGTGGATCAATAGGGGCCTACTACACCAGCTAGTAGGTTTTATCATCTATTCACATAGTAGATTGCCAAAAAAAAGGTATAAAAGAACACAACAGCGACCTCTAGTGACTGTAGTGATTATGACAGAAGTCAGGTGCTGTATAGACAATGTGAAGCTATGCTAGCACCTGCACAGTTAGTCCACTCCTTTCTAAAAGATGTTCCTGCATATCTCCATCTTTTTTTGATCAATCCCTGGGGCACTCGATGAATCGTACGAATGACTAGTGAATGAAGGGTCTTTGTCTCACAGCGTCCTGGGATGATACAGTATCTTCGTCTATTTCAGAAGCAGGAGATAAATGGGACTTTGGAGCAATATTATAGTGCTTTCACCGTCTCTGTATGCATTATATGTACAACTTTATTTTCCATTTCAGTTTTGGAATATTGCCTGCGTCTCATTGGCGCAGATAGAAGCTGGTCAAAGGCGATTTTTTTTTTTCTTCAGAGAGCCATAGACGGGGAAATTAGAGGCCCACTGCGAAACACAGTCTTTCAATGCTAACAGCCCGAAACATCCCTGTCTCTGATTTCTTTAGCCAGGCTGGAGCCAAGAGCAACTACTTGCTGATAGTAAATCATTTTGCTGTTTTAGACTTTTTTTTTTTTTTTTTTGCCCCTGAACGTCCCTGAGCATTTCTGTCTTTAGCCATAATACACTTTGCCAAGAAAGTACTTCAGTACCTCTGTTGTATTTATTACCAAGAAAAAACATTGTTTTACCTCTGGTGAGTCTCAAATTTACAACAGGGATCAGTTACGACTAAATTTTACAAGTGTAATGAAGCTGTTCACTGCTTTATTTGTATTAGCCTACATTGTGCTGCAGCATAGTTATAATTTCATGTTAGAGTTTACAAATAACCTAATTAAATCACATGTTTTGGAAATACTCTTATTTACTTTCTTGCTGAGAGTTAGATGAGATGATTGATACTACTCTCATGCTGGTACTCTCAATGGAGAGGTGAAGTCCCGCCCCTTCCGGTTTACCAACATTATGGCGCCTTCAAACGGGGTCGTGTTTACTGTGTTTACAAGATGGGAAGTCATGTTCACTACTTTTTTGTAAAACTCTCAAAGTATAAGACTGAAAATACGTAATTAGAAAGACGACCTACCCAAAAGTCACATAAGTGTCTCTCTCTCACCAGGTAGCCCAAGATGACGTTACATTTGTGTGTGGGGCATAGCTAAGTTAGCTAGCTAGCTAATGTTGGTAACATATTGTGCGAGACGAGAGACGTAGTTCACTGAGCGGTTTCATACTAAACTAAATGATACCACGACAAACTGCAACTTTCTTGACTTGGAAAATTATCTTTTCAACACTGACTACGTTTTATATTTTTTCTGAAATAAGGTCCCACGGTGGTTCCCTAGAAGGGGAGGGACTTTGGCCCTTTATATGAAGCTAGACCGCGCAGCTGGCTAGCTTAGCTTAGCATAAAGACTGGATGTGAAATAGCTAGCCTTTGTTTGAACAAACAAAAAACTAAAGTGTCAAAACAACAAGTTGTGGGTTTACGGTCATAAAACAGTCTGACACTTAATCACTGTAAAAACATACAATATTGTAACCTCCAGACAGAGCCAGGCTAGCTGTTTCCCCCTGCTTCCACTCTTTGTGCTAAGCTAAGCTAACCGCCTCCTGCCTCCAGCTCCACATTTAATGGGACAGTCATTGGATGGCGGTATCAATCCTCTCTTCTAACTTCACTAAAAAATGTATAAATGTATTTGAATTTGCATGAAACTTTTTCAATTTCCTGCCAATTTTCTGTATAGCTTATTACAGGAATTAGCTTTCTACTAATTACTGTCAAAAATCCTGTCTCATATATACTGCTCACAATGAAATATTGTCAATAGGAGCTGGTATAAGTATTTGGTTGTGCCCGCCGCTCCCACAATATCTGTTTAAATCCCCTCAGTCATCTCACAGGTGTGTCATTGGGATCCACACTGGAAAACAACTGTGTACTGAGAAAATATTGTTTCACCTTATTTCTTCTATGCGGACATGTATTCGCGAACAAGAGACTCCCCTCTCAGCATGCTTGTTTTCATTTGAAACAAAATGGGTGGAAAACGCAGCAAGGCGTTTGTCCAGATATGTCTTTCGCCGCGCGGCGTCCAATAAAACACAATTCTGGTCACATTTATGGCTCTCCAGCCTTTTTAAGGGAAATACTGAAGTTGATGCGAGAACCATATCATATGGTATAAACACCCTTACATTCCTGTACAGTAGCCTAAAGAGTAACAGACTTTTACTGCCTGTGATATTCAAACTGATATGTGTAAAATGTCCATGTAGTGTCCATGTGGTGGCATCACCCATTAGCCCATCATTTGAGGGTTACTTTTAGGTGTCTCCCGGGTGGAGTACAAACGTGTTAATGGTGTTAGTGCCTGTCATGAATCTGGCAGCTTGACTTTCCACTTCACCTCAACAGAGGAGCCGTACTGGGTCGCAAACACCCTTAATATGACCAGCAGGGATGCATTAAAACTTTGCACAAACATTTCTACAGTGCTGCTGCACATAGTGTTTGATGATATCAAGAAACCCCCAAATACTCCAAAAGACATATATGATTGAAGTAAGAGAGCTGTAACATGTTTGAATTTTGGGAAATAAGCTTATTTGCTGTCTTGCCCTGAGCCAGATGAGAAGACTGATACCACTCATGTCTGCACGCTAAATGTGAAGCCAGCACATGGTTAGCTTAGCTTAGCATAAAGACTAAAAACAGGGGGAACAGCTAGCTTAGCTTTGTCCAAAGGTAACAAAAATGAATTTACTTGTCAAGAAACCTCTAAAGCTCACTAATTAACATGTTATATCTCATTTGTTTAATCTGTAAAAAATCAGAAGGAAGAAAGTTACTTCGCCTGGCTAAGAAATAACTCATCGCTAACGACATGTAAAACCACAGCTCGTGTTTTTTAATCTTCAATTTTTTAATGCATGAAGCAAATGAGATATACAGCAATGTCTTATTCTGTGAACTTCGAAGGTTATTTTTGCCTTCGGACTGAGCCTAGCTGCTCCCATGCTTTCTCTCGTTATGCTAAGCTAACTGTCTGTAGCTTCATATTTAGCCTACAGACACAAGAGTGGTATCAGTCTAATGGTGCCTTCAAATAGGGTCGAGGAAAACATTGATATTCCCAATGACCTCATCTTTCTCCTCCGTCATTATGTGTTTGCATTTCCTTAATTATATTACCGGTACCCACTTGCTACCTTGCTAAATTGTTAGCCTCTGTGGCTTCTGTACTCGAACATCAATATTGCCGTTGCTTAGTAGCCAAGCATATTGTGTACACAACGGCAAGAAACCGAATAAATTCATGTCCCAGAATGTCAAACCATTCCCTAACATGACATAAAATCCTTGTATTAACATTGTTTGATTCATGTAAACACTGAAAATGTTTGTAAAATTATACTACATTGTTTAATAGTTTAAGCAAGACACACATACGCTATATCATTTCACTGGATCACTATTATATTAAATACACAGTGCAAGCCTGTTCAAATGAATCATCCTAATTATTCAAGTTACCATTCTGTAGGCCAATTCGAGGTTAAAGTGAGTTTTCCAGATACAGATTAAGCCTTGTCACAGACTATAAAAATATCCATGAAATTTAATGTTTGCCTGGAAATGGTTAAAATATGCCTTGTTTAATTTTTAGAGTGAACCTGAGATATGTTAAAAGAAGTAGAATAGGTTTCAAAAATCTTTTCACAACTCTTGTAATGTAATGCACATTTAGATTGATTTTGAGTAGGAAAGCAACATTTGGGAGAAGCCGCCTGCCAAAGCACACATGAGTCAGAGAAGCAAACAGCGATGGGAAAAGCCAAATGGACATTAGTGATCTCGCTCTGCGTTGTCTCACAGATGAGTGGCAGCTCTGACAGTCGCTCTACGAGACGTCTTCAGCGCTTTAATGACAGACTGCTCCGTTTCTACATTTGGCCGAGGTTCCCGCTTCTCACCCTGGGAAGAATAAAGTCTCAGACGTTCTGTAATTGTCCTTGAGACTGGACTGGACATTTCCACCATGGCAAGAAGCTGAAGCGGAACAAATGGCACATTCTAGTATATGGAAATGATATTTGCGGTGTGCAGCGGCAGCCAGCGTGAGCTCCGTCCAATTTTTAAAATGAGGGATTTCAGCATCTGCATGAGTCTTTATTAGTAATGTTTGTAAAGGCTTTGGCTCCTGTACCTTTATTGGATTTGAAGGTTGTCAGTGTGCTGGGCTCCCTATAGGTCTGAAAGGGCACCCAGGTGTCAAACCCCACTCCCCCCAGAGTCGCTGTAACTTTATAATTGAATCTGTGCAGAGCTTCTGACTTTCAGTGGGTTGCCAGAGATTTATTAATGTCAGGGAGCTCTGAGGAGCCATGTGGAAGTTTCTGTTCGGTCTGTTCTTATTTTACTGTACACTGTGGTGTGTTAAAAATGAGCGGAGGGGAAGCAGGGTAGTTAAAGTGTCAGTTTACCTCACATTCAACATAAATCTGCAATTAACAAGCGAGATGCTTTAATGATTTCTGTAGCCAGGGGGCGCTATCATCTCTTTTTCCTCCCAATTTACCCGCCATGTCGCATTAGTACGCGCTTTCCCCGATTTTATTGAAACAGAGCAGATTTTGCGTTAAAGTGCAATTTTCCTCTCAAGTAAGAAAACTCTCACCCATTTGGTAGACAAAGTTGGCCTCCGTTTCATAGGACGACGCCGGAGAGACGGCGTCCCGATCGCACTCGTTGGAGCTGAAGGACTCCGAGTGGCTCCTCCTCTTGCGGGCCGAGGCGACGCCGTCGGCCTCCGCCGCCATCATGTGCCGCAGGGTGTCGTTCAGATACCGATTCAGCAAACTGCTCTTGTACTTGGACGGAGGTGACGCGCCGTCGTCGCTGTTGCCGGAGTCCGCCATGGCGAGGACGCCGCCCTGCTTCTCCAGCGCGCTCTTGTGGGACCTGCCAAAGTCTGATTGGCTGATAGGAGTTTGTAAAGGGCACTCCTCATCTGCGGCAAAGGAAACAAAACCGACTTATTTCATGTTGTACTGATTCATATGAATATATTTAAGATGTGTCAGTGGGGAAAGTTTTAGATCTAAAGCCAGTCTTTTTCATCATAATTCTATCTATGAAAAGGAAGAATAATAAACTTAAATACATTATAAAATGATACTGTACCATCTGAGTCTGTGTCATCACTGCACACGCTCAGTCTCTCAGCGTTTCCCTGGATATATTTATTATACAGTTTGATCCTTAGGGCCCAGCTCAGGTCTGGCTGTCTCACTGTGTTCTTCAACCTCCGCCGGGCGTTCGCAAACCAGTTCGAAACCTGCACAAAAGTACCTTGTTTTAGAACACCGGCTTTATTTCAAACCCACAAAACTCAATCTCAACACGCCCCTGAGGCCACATCTCCTTCATTCCTTGCACCGCGAGCTCGTCCCTCACCTGCACTAGCGTCATGTGTGAGCCCAGAGCCAGCAGCACCTTCTCCGTCTTAGTGGGGTAGGGGTTGTCCCGGTGTTTGTACAGCCAGTGTTTCAGCGGTCGGGCCATGTCCTGCAGCACCTGTCTCTTGTGGCGAACTTTGACCCCACCCAGACGAGACCTGGAGGGATCACAAGTTGCCTCATAGATTCACAAAAACCACCTGCAATCCGGTCTTTTGAAACTATGGCATGTGAAGGAGCTATTGATAACACTCATCCGCTAGATGTCACACCGTGTTAGAAGCCGGACACAAATGTCAAATATCTTCCACAGAAATAAACAAAACATTCATTCTGGACCTGCCAAAATGTTTTAAATGATTAATTCACAATCATGATATATTTTTTTTATTATTTGTCTACAAAAATGTTCGGAGTAAGATCTTTAAATAAATGAAAAAACACTGCTAAATTATTTGTGTCTGCAACCTCCACATCTAAAGAATTACACATAAAGGCAGAACAAAAGGCATGACGTGTCAGGTAAGAAAATGATCTTAAATACTGCATTTTAAGATATAAATGTAATACGAAATAAGACCAGCCATTTAACTGTTCATAACAATATTTCCAACACAGACCAAAAGGGCGTACCCATATCTTCTGTACTTGATAGGAGAGCTGTCCTCAGCGGTGTCCTGGCATCGCAGCAGGTCTGTGCTCGGCCCGTCTGTTAAACTGCTCTGAGGTAAGTCTACACAGCTCAGTCTGCTCCTCTCCTCTGCTCTCATGTCCTCAAAGTGAAGCAAAGCATCAGACTTCATCTCTTTGGTCATTGTTAAACGCAGAGTTTTCCTTCGATCAACAGGTGCATCATTAGACTTCCAGGTGTAAATAGAAGGTTCCCATCCTGGACACACTTGATGTACAACAAGGTTCAAAAAGTGTTCCTTCCTTCCTCGTCTTTCTGTGCCCACGGGGGGAGCGGTGGCCGAGCAGACAGATGATGACAGACTCTTATGAGGGAATAATGTTTGAAAAGTCAGAGGATGTTGTCTGGTTTAGTTGAGCTGAGTGAGGAGAGTTCAAATAACCTGCTGCTCGGCCGCCTATTGGCTCTCCCGCCGTCCAATCGCTTCACTGCAGAGCTGTGTGAGGGAAAAGCTTGGACCTCGGTAGCACTCCAGGATATGAAAAACATTGCACATGAATATCAGTAAATGCGGTCGTTAGATTTACTATTGATATTTTGCCTGGTGTGACTGCAGCCTGCGTTAAGCACTCCGACGTGCTCTCATATTTTCTGCATGAATCTCTTGCGGTTTCACCAAAAATCGTGTCAGCAGATATTAGTGCATGTTTTACCAGGGGATTCTGGAAATTTATGGGTGTAATTGCATGGTTGCTAATAACCAGCAAAACCACCAAACTGTGCCTCGTGTTAGGCAGTGAGCCCTGCTGAGCTATAATGGATTTCAGTACAAATTGGCTCAAATTGTAGTTAACACAAACACTGGAAAATGAAATTGACCCTTGCTGATATAATCCTCAGACGGTGTTGCACTTTTTTTTGTCAGCGTGTGCATTTGAGTGTCAGAAATGTGCATCTTTTCATGCTGTCTGCAGTGCGAGCGGGGCTATTCCAACCACAATGCTCTCATTTGTCAATGTTTGTCTCCATTTTTGGAGCAAGGGCTGTAAACAGTTATAAAAAGTGGGTCTGACAGAAGCTTAGCACCATCATTAGCGTAAGGACGTGACAACATGCTGGCATGGGGCCCAGCATTCAAAGACCCTGTGGTATCCACGTATGTTTTTCCTCTTGACATCCAAACACTCTTATGTAAGACTGTCTGGATATACAGTAATGACTTTGCCACGTCATTTTGATCATCTTAATGCAAACTTGTGATAAAAATGTGTTTACAGCCGAAACTTTTGAAGGTCATGGCTAAAATCCGAGCAGCACTTGTTCGACCGTTAAACATATTAAAGGGCTCCATAGCTCCCGTCCCTGTTCATAATTCAGCAGTATTGTTGGGCCGGGTTGAGTTTCAAATGGTTTCAAAGCTGAAAAACACATGGGCCAGAAGCATCTCCGTTAGGTGCAGTAAATTCCTCGCTCACATTCCTCAGCAGAGGTCGGAGAATGCTACATGCTATCACACACCATTTACTCGCGTCCCTCTGTGATGTGTTCACCGGCTCAACTGTTGATATTAGCTGGGAGCACACCTACATTCGGCGGCCAGGAGACCTGTAAAAAATACTGTGGAAGGACATATATCTCTTCTTGTTTGGGTAGTTTGGCACTCGCATGTGTGTGTGTGTGTGTGTGTGTGTGTGTGTGTGTGTGTGTGTGTGTGTGTGTGTGTGTGTGTGCAGGTTCACTCCAGGCATATCCAAAGGGCCAAACATTTATCAAGTGTGTGTTGGAGAAGTTGATTGTATTCTCAAATGTTATAAAGAAGTAGATTTTGCTGAATTTCATTAGTTTAACAAGTTTTCATCCCAACTCGTCACATGCTGAGGTTTTGTCGGGCCTCTTGGCGTCACATTACGGTTGCAGCAAACACGTGCTTCATGTTGTGAATTCAAACAAAAACACTTGCTTAGGTCTAGGTAAAAACACCATGGTTGGGCTTAAAATGACGAAGTTTGTAAAGTGACTTAACCAATTACGACCTGGCCTTAAAAAACAGTCTAAACCCTGAGCCATTTTTTAAAACAACCTCCTAAAACCTGAGGATTTCTGAAAAACTTGATCTATTATCTAATCTAATATCTAATATCTTCAGGTGACTTCACTGATAGCAAGAGGACCACAGGAAATAACAAACGTCTTCTGGTGAGATCAGGTAAATTCACTTCCTGTTTTATTTTTGTAAATGTTTCTCGCTGACTTGCTAACGTTAAAGTTAAACTAGATGTTAGCATGTTAGCCAACTGTGTCATACAGACAATGCAGTCAATAATGAGTCAATAATAATAATAATGAGTCCATAATGTTCCACAGCGGTGTCGTACGTTTGCTAACATTAGCTAATATTAGCCGCCATACTTTTCTGGTCATACCAGTCCAGGTACGGCTGTAACGACAAAACCTCTGAGTGTACTCAATTGAGCAAGGGTGCATTTTATTGCTAATGATTTCAACTTTTTATGTGTTAGAGGAAGGTTATGTTATTTCGTCTTTCAAAAGTTGCACAGTCTGCCTTTAATGTGTCAGCATCAGGAAATATGAATGACGCCTGAACTACAAAACATTTCCTTTTCCTGCTTCAGGTCTGTATAATTAACTCCCATATACTTTCATCACGTACGTTATGTGTTGCTTGTTTAAAAGTTATGAATATCTCACGCAAAGACGAAGATATTGTTTAACATCAGTCCTATTTATTTTTACATGCTTCGAACAGACAGTTACGTGATTGAGCCAAATTGTCCGAGACCTATTGACATCATACCTCTGTGTAATGTTTGAAGTGGGAGCTGCAGTGAACATAAAACGGTGGGTTTTCATTGGATCACGACAGTGTCTTAAATGGCGTCGTTATGATCTCAGAGGGAGCCTGCAGATTCTCAGCGGCGTGATGAAGTTATACCGCCACGCGTTGGCTGAGGCCGGGCTTCGGGCCTGGCAGAAGTGTGGCTGTTGTGACAGTCTGGTTTGTACATTTTGGCAACCAGGAGACACACTAGTGAGTGCATCGCCACTCATCCATTTGTGACACTGACAATAAGCCTGCCAAAGTAAAATAAATACCTGAGACAAAATGGCGCGCTCTTTATCCCTGCCGCCTAATCCACTATATGTACAGCCCCACCGTGCTTTTACAGTAAGCTTTTATGTGCGGTCGTAACTTTCTCTCCATACGTCTAGTCCCTAGAAAGCCATTACCGTCTCCTCACATCATGCTGCTCCCTCTTCCTCCCAAACACGACATGACAGACACATTAACACCCCTTCACACCCAATTGAGCACAGCATCCAAAAAGGAGAAGGAAACACCACGAATGTGGAGGAATGCGGTCATTAAAACAAATTGGATTAAGCAGCTTGTGTGACGGAGAATCTGCAGCCATGAGGCAGCCGTGATGCTCAAATATGAGTTTTTGTTAATGGAGTGTCACTAATGGTGAATCTATGCCAATTGTTCTTAATTGTCTCAATATGTTAGTGTATAAAAAGGCTTCTTTACAGTTAAAGGGGAACTACGGCCATTTTCAAACATCTTACATGTTTTGCTATAGTCTAAGACAAAAAATATCAGTAAACATGAACAACTCTCTCCCAAATCCAAAAACTACAGCGCTAAAACTCAAACTTGTGATGTCAGAGGGTATAAAGTTAAAGTAGACAATGAAGGGGAGACTGATTTTATGGACCCACAGAATGTTTGTTTTCATGTTTATACCCAGTTGAGCTTTATTATATAGTAGAGTTGTCAGTTGTGAAATAGGAAATGTTCCTATATACTCAGATTGGTCCCCTGGGTGCTCTCAGTGTCCTCTACAACATCTGTCCCCATTCATTATCTATGGAGCGTTTCCACACTTTACTCTATGGCATCACGACTTTGAGTTATTCATGATTACCAATATTTTTTGGACTGACCATAGGAATAACATATGAATTTTGAAAATGGGCGTAGTACCCCTTTAATGGTCAATTTTCAGCGTAGGGTGCTTAAAAATACACAAATTAAAAATCTTGAACCAAGTTTCTAGTGTCTACAATGCAATAATTGTGAAAGATGCACAATTATTAAATCATTTATAGTCCTCGTCTGCAATGTGTTCACAATCCTGAAACACGCAGCCATAAAACAGGTTTTCCTTCTTCGTCGTCTGCAGTCTTTAATTGACTGTTATCTTGTTTGTGTCTCTATTTTGTACATCATGTCGCTGGCAAAATGCCTCCCCGACTGCTACTAATAATATTTCTCTCTGGTGTACATTACAGTTAATTGAAGTGCAGCAGCTGTCAGAATAATTACATGCTGATGTTTGCGACTTGGCAGGCAGGGATTACGTTCAGCCACAAGCTCTGGAGAGTTTCCTTTTTCCTTTTTTTCTTCGACTTCTCCGTCCTGCGAGCCGACGTTATTTCAGCCAAATGCCAACAGAAAAACTGGCTCTTAGACAGACAGGGAGAGAGAGAGAGAGAGAGAGAGAGAGAGAGAGAGAGAGAGAGAGAGAGAGATGGATTCTGTTTGCCTAATTAGATACACACTAAGGGACACTATGGAAAACTGTGGTAATCCACAGGACTTGTTTACATGCGGAAAAAATGTTTAAAATATGACAAAAAAATTCAATGTTTAAGGTGCAATACAATCAACAAATTCTCTTTTTGCTGTTGTTGTTTCTTTGTGAGTTCAAAGTTCAAATCCAGCCATCCAAGTGACCACAACTCCTCCGCGCTTTTGTTGGTGAAGAGCAAATCC
Source organism: Pterois miles (assembly GCA_947000775.1). Lineage (NCBI taxonomy): Eukaryota > Metazoa > Chordata > Actinopteri > Perciformes > Scorpaenidae > Pterois > Pterois miles. The sequence goes on along the minus strand of CAMQGK010000263.1, from coordinate 2,981,438 downwards.
ACTCTGCAGGAATCCACTGGACGTCCGCCGCCTCCACCCTCTCCAGGTCAGCCTTCAGCTCTCTGAACGCCGCGGCGATGTCTCCGTTAACAATCACCTTGTCAAACAAGTGACCGCACTGGCTCTCCATGGTTTCAGCCAAGGCGATCATGTCCTCAAAGTCCTCCTCCTGTGACAAGAGGAGCACCTGGGTAAATAAAATGTGGTAACATGATGCTATAATACCTCTGTTCAGCTCTCTTCATAGCATGATTTGTGTGTCCTTCGATTAGCCGTCGAGCAAAAGATGAAAAGCACAGAAAAGGAGGGCTAAAAAAACAGCAATTGATGATTAATGATAATTTCATTGTTAATCGGACAAATACTGCTGATGGAAACAAAGCAGCTAAAGCCTGACCATATGGCGACATCCTCCAAGAAGTTGTTTTACAATAATCTGCACATACTGTAACGTAACAGGATGGATCCCCGTGACCATTCAGCCATTGTTACCGAGGCGTGACACACCGTTACATGCTGAGAGTAAAGGATAAGAGGCCTTTTCACACCAGCTGTAGTAGAAGAGCCCTGTAAGATATGCGTGGACCCTCTAAAGGCTGTGGTGCTTGGCACCGAGCAGCCATGCTGCATCACAGGTGTGTGACCTTATGGATTTAATAAGGGCGGCGTGGGCAGCCGGGGTCAAACAGTGAAGGAGAAGCCAGATGGACATTATGGAAATGACCTAGCATGTTTTTGTCCCACATCTACAATCAAACATACACGATCCGGCTTTGAGATTTGTTATTTGAGTCGTCATTTCAATCTGTTACAAAAAAAAACAAGCTGTAACCTGTCATCTCTTGTACTCACCTGTATATTAGTTATGGAACAAGAAGCCACCCACCTAGCAGCCTTGTAACTCCCCCCGTCTCTTAACGCTTTTAGACCAGATGCAACATATGCCCACATATCCCTTTAAGACCAGGAGCAACGTTTGCGTGCTTCTCACTTTAGACCAAGCCCTCAGGAAGAGCACCCGGCTTTGGTGCAAATTTTCATAGTGGCCAAACAGCGGTACTACAACTTCTGTGTCATGTGACAAATAAAAAGACTTTTCCCATAGACTTACACTGAAAAAGAGACGTATGTAACTCAACTTCCCCGTACGAACACTCTAATAGCCCTTATTTAAATCACTAGGTCCTAAAAGTTGTAAAATGCACTTATAGCCGAATCCAGAGTTATTTCCCTTCCTCCGTTTATTCAACACTTTCAATTACATTTTTCTTTTGTTTCTTGGTTTAAAAAAAAATATTAATGGACATTAGGGCAAAGGCAATGATTTATAATAAAATACAAGCCCTCATATGTGTTTTTATCTGATTCAGAGGTTGATAAATAAAGGTTTTAGTAAACTCTGACAAGTCTATCAGTTTTTCAGGAAGCCTTCAGGTTTTAGGAGGTTGTTTTCAAAGGTTGCTTAGAGTGCTTTTCTCCAGGCGGCCTCAGGTCTAAACGTCTTTTAAATGCAATTCACAGGATCAACCATGTGTAAGGTGAGGCGTGAGTATGACTGTGGGGCTGGGTGGGTGCACTGAGGTCAGGGTGCTTGACCTCGCACCGCCCCGCATGTTACAAGACATGGAACAAGCACCTGACTCCACACACACCTGTGTTTGTTATGTTCAATAGTTTCTCTTACTGAAAAGATCCTGACTGAGCTCTTGTCGTCTTCACCGCAGATGAATTTAGCCCTCCGTCTGGTGAGGCGTAGCTCCTCTATGCGCGGCGGCTTCACGAACACCACGTACGGTTTGAATTCAGACGTGTACACGTGCTTTATTTTCTGTGGCGATAAAGACAAAAAAGAAGGTCAGATGACGGCAGGAGTATTCATGGCGCAATAAGTTGTCTAAACAATGTAGACGTAATAAAAGAATGCAATAAGATTTCAGAGGATCGGCCGAGCTCTTGATGAATAATCTTAAGTGTCGCCACTAAATTTGGTAGTTTTATGTAGAATGAGGGATCCATGAGAGATCACTGTGTAAATCATGCAGAAGCAATAACAACCCATCCTTATGGGAAGCTGTATAATCAGCACGACATTACAAGGACATGAGTCAAGAGACTGCATTTTAGCCTTTTCCCGTGTCATTCGTACGCCACGGGACAAAACTTCGGTTACAGCCGCAGTTAGGTTTAGGCAACAAAACCCCTTAGCTGGGAAAAACTTCACGGTTGGGTTTAAAATAATGTGTAAACTAAGTAAAATACATACAGAAACAACATAACAGAAGTACAGAAAACACATCACAAGCGTCACTAATGTAACATGAAAATAACACCTTAAAAGTCTTATGTTTGTCCATCTCCCCCTTTTAAAATTCACTTTTTTCTCCTCCTCCCGGTGTTTTACACACCTAGTGGTACATTCAGAGCAGAAGAGTGAGATAAATCTCCCGCCACACACTTAAGCAGTCTGTCACTTTTTATTCTGCATCACTAGCTCTGATTTTAACATATTCACGCAGATATGTTTACATTGCAGTCAATGCAGACTACATGGCGTATGACACACACACAGCGTTCTTAATGACCTTGTCATTCACACCTTTAGTGTGACCGGGCTGCACAGTAATGAGTAGCAGATTAACAGCCTACAGCAGAAAGTCGGTAACACTTCATTTTACAGGTCCGTAAATTTAATGGTAATAAGGTGATAATTAGCAAGTAACCTGTTTGATATTTCTTTGGAATTACTGCCAAATTACCCCAATATTAACCTAAAAAATTATCAAATTACATTATTATAAACATTATTTAATAATTATACGCTAAGATAGCAATAATGGTTAAAATAGGGACCTAATGCTTGAGAAGCTTATTATTATTATTATTATTATTATTATTGCACAATGGCAGGATAATTCTGTTTACATTATAATTATTCATAGTTCTAGTTTACTTTGCACTATATTCATCCACTGCAGTTTATATCATCATTACAGTTCGTGTTTTTGTAATCTGTGCTTTGTTGTCCTTGTCTCTGTTCTCTTTCTTGTTCACTATCTTGTAAATATTTAAAATTTTTAGTTCCTACTTGAGTTATTTTAACTCTTGTTTTTGAGGATTATATGTTTACACCGTGGGTCTGAGAGAAACAGCATTTCAATCCTGAAGAACTGCAGAACTGACAATAAAGTTGACAAATTATCTATCAGCAGACATGGAAATATAGCAGATCAATTAACTTTGTATGCAGAAAATAATTATTAAATGATGTTTACAATAAAGTAATTTTCAATACATTTTGAGGTAAATATTGGGGTAATTTGGCAGTTTCAAAGAAATTCCAAATAGGTTACTTGCTAATTATTATTAGCTTATTATTCTAATTTTCTTATCTCGTTTATTCTGTTTTTTATAGATCTTGTGCAATATGGGTAATGTGCAATATATGTAGTTTGTGGTTCACATTGTTATGTGTTTTTCTGTTTGGTTTTAATGTTTTTGTTTGTTGATGCTGCTGTGGAGGCAACTGATGACGGGCAGCACTGAGTCCGAGACAAATATCCCAAGGGGACAATAAAGTGTATCGTACCGCATCATATTGCATCGTTTTGTATCGTATTGTATTGTATTGTATCGTATCGTATTGCATCATATTGCATCGTTTTGTATTGTATCGTATCGTGTCATATCGTATCGTGTCATATCGTATCGTATTGCGTCATATTGCATCGTTTTGTATCGTATTGTATCGCATCATACCGCATCATATTGCATCGTTTTGTATCGTATTGTATTGTATTGTATTGTATTGTATCGTATCGTATTGCATCATATTGCATCGTTTTGTATCGTATCGTATCGCATTGCATCATATTGCATTGTTTTGTATCATATTGTATCGTATCGCATCGTATCGCATCATATTGCATCGTTTTGTATCGTATCGTATTGTATCGCATCGCATCATATTGCATCGTTTTGTATCATATTGTATCGTATTGTATCACATCGTATCGCATCATATTGCATCGTTTTGTATCGTATCGTATCGTATCACATCGTATCGCATCATATTGCATCGTTTTGTATCGTATCGTATTGTATCGCATCGCATCATATTGCATCGTTTTGTATCATATTGTATCGTATCGTATCACATCGTATCGCATCATATTGCATCGTTTTGTATCGTATCGTATTGTATCGCATTGCATCATATTGCATCGTTTTGTATCATATTGTATCGTATCGCATCGTATCGCATCATATTGCATCGTTTTGTATCGTATCGTATTGTATCGCATCGCATCATATTGCATCGTTTTGTATCATATTGTATCGTATCGTATCACATCGTATCGCATCATATTGCATCGTTTTGTATCGTATCGTATTGTATCGCATCGCATCATATTGCACTGTTTTGTATCATATTGTATCGTATCGTATCACATCGTATCGCATCATATTGCATCGTTTTGTATCGTATCGTATTGTATCGCATTGCATCATATTGCATTGTTTTGTATCATATTGTATCGTATCGCATCGTATCGCATCATATTGCATCGTTTTGTATCGTATCGTATTGTATCGCATTGCATCATATTGCATTGTTTTGTATCATATTGTATCGTATCGCATCGTATCGCATCATATTACATCGTTTTGTATCGTATCGTATTGTATCGCATTGCATCATATTGCATTGTTTTGTATCATATTGTATCGTATCGCATCGTATCGCATCATATTGCATCGTTTTGTATCGTATCGTATTGTATCGCATCGCATCATATTGCATTGTTTTGTATCATATTGTATCGTATCGCATCACATCGTATCGCATCATATTGCATCGTTTTGTATTGTATTGTATCGTATCACATCGTATTGCATTGTATCATATTTCTTTGTATCGTATCGTATCGTATCACACTGTATTGTATCATTTTGTATCGTATTGTATCATATTGTACTGTATTATATCGTATTGTATCATAATTATCACCCAATTACCACAAAATTTACAGACCTGTCAAATTATGTGTTACCAAAATTTCCTGTCCTCACGTACCACAACACTCGTGACTGCTAATTTTCTCTGTCGACGTAGCGCAAGTGAAGAGCACTATGTGCTTCTTCCGATGCACATGGAGTCACCGGTCCCTACCTCTTAGCAAGGACCTTCATTAGCATTGAGTAGTTATGTGATGAAAAACTATTACTGAAAAGGCAATCTGCGCTATTAACGCACTCCAATTCCAACATTTTTAGTATGAAGTGCCAGAGTTAATGATTTACTGGGGGGCACCAGGTGAATTATTTTGGCTAAAAATCTTCTTTCTCTGCATCCAAATTGAGTTGGCTGCATAAAACCTTAAATTTTTAAAGGCACACTACTCACATTAGGGTGCACATCCAGGAGGCACACCTTGCCCTCAGCCATCACTCTGTGAACAGAGTCTAGACTTGTTCCATAGTAGTGTCCTCTGTATCTCCCATAGTCTGCAAACCTACAGGCAGAAAGAAACAGGGACAGGGACACACAGCAAAGACAGTAAAATGGTGGAAACCACTCTCATGAAAAGGGAGAGGGAGTAGGACTATTTTCTTTAACGCCATGGGAAAGGAAACCTCACGAGCGCCACCTGCTCAGGTACCTATGATTGAGAATATCCTCTTCAAACATGGGAACTGACACAAAGTGATAATCCACCCCATCGTTCTCCTGCCTCCTCTTCTCACGTGTGGTGTCTGAAAGGAGAACAGGACGGGAGCTGTGAATAGATGAGAAACCTCCGTGTGCGCGGGAGGTAAAGGTGAGGTAAAGGTGACCGTTTTTTTTTTTTTTTTCTTACGCGGTACAGTGACGCCGTAGTGGTCGGGGTCAGAGATCAGGAGCCTCCTCTTCAGTTCATTAACGCCAACGCCGCTGGGCCCTTGAGACAAAGATTAAAAGCACTGTGTTCTGTTTTCGGGTATTCATTCCCAATATCAATGTGTACTAATGTTTTCCTCAAGACACGTCCGACATCAAATAAGCTTGGTGATCTGGTGACGCATCTGTCTTTATCATCAGAGGAGGAGAAAGGCAGCGAGAGAGAGTCAGACAGACAGAGCTCTGATTTCATACTGATTTCAGTCTGAAAACGATTCTCCGACCAGCTTCGCTCTTTTTCTGTCTCTCCATTGAACGTTAAATGCTCCTATGCCCTCTGGAAAATCCATAGCATCACATTTAAACGTCACATCTGCGAAGACGCACAGTATCGGTGTCATTATAGTGTAGGATGCACAGGATGAAGCACGCACACACACACATACCGTAGCATCTGGGATTTTCTTCTAAAGCAGGTTTCTGCAGCCCCAGATTGCATCAGACTCTAATGTCTGAAAGTAGGATTCCTGACATACCTGCCTTTTCCATCACAGCGTTGCATGAGCTCGATGCATTACAAAATATCAAGTTTATAGACGCTCCCCTCTTACACCGCTGATCTCTTTCACAGCTGCTCCACAGAGCCGGAGAGCATCATCGGGCTCTGTGGATACTTTCTCCTCCTGACCTTTTATTTCAAGAGTTACACGATCTGCAGGACTTAAAGTGGCTGGCAGTCACCAACTTTCCTGGGGCATAATGGTCTATTGTTTCAAAGTGTGCATGCAATGTAAACAAACAAAAACAAACAAAAAACAGACAAACTGGTCAAACATTATCCAGCTGGTGCTGTTTTAGTGATCCGGGTTTCGTTTTTCCCGTCTATAACTCTCATTGCCAATAAACTATATATTCTTAATGATGACCTCCGGTCAATGAAGAGCCTTCGCAGCAGACAGTAAAACGTAATCCAGAGTCGGGGTGAGCTCCAACTCAATTAAAGAGGTCTAAATCTAAATCCAAGCTGTCTTAACTGTTCCAGTTTGATGATGGAGCACTTGGCTGACATTACGAGGGATCTTATTCTCATCCCCTTCTCTCCATTCACCTATAATTTATCTCCTCTCTATCTTCATTTCATTGTTTCTCTCCTCTCTGCCGTCCACATTCAATTTGCCCCTCTTCTTGCGTCCCTTCTTTCTTTGATTTCCTTCAGTCACAGATGACCTGCAGTTGTATCACAATATGACATTAAAAAGACCTTCAGTGGGGCTCAGTGTAGAAATCCCCGGGGAGAGATATAGCTCAGAAATACACAGAGCAGACCTGCAGGATTGGCAGGGAAGTGAATCTGGGGTGGGCCACTTGGTAACTCAAGAGAACACAATATATCCTGACTTGGAGTTCACTGACAGTGTTTACGTGGTTCTGATGGGAAAGGATTGTTCTTGCACTCAAAGAGTGCGGACATAAATCTTCATCAATGCATTACTTTTTCTTTTGATCAACAGCTTCAATAATACTGTCGTTTTAGTGAATGGGATCATGTTGTTTTATTTTTTTTTTTTATACGGGCAAAAAAAAATGGCAATGCAATGACATAAAACAGAACACAATTCGCCATGTTGTGCAGTATTGTACATAACCACAGTAACAACGTTAAGGGATAATGTGAAGCGAGCCATGCGTTCTCATCCTGTTGGGGTTTATTTCACAACAATGACCCACTAGCTATACATTATCCCACTTATTACATGGCTGCTTACTTAATAAATCAATAACTTGACAAAAAAAATGGTATAGAGTCCGAATTCAGAACTGCACCATGACAACGGTCTGTTATACAGTACATAGCTAGATTTGCTATTCAATGCAGTGGTCTGTTACACATAGCAGCGGTCTGTTATACATAGCAGTGGTCTGTTGTTCATAGCAGTGGTCTGCAGTAAAGAAATAACAGAACGTCGAACACTGTGGCTGACCGATCAGAATCGAGTATTGTGTAATCAAGTTATCAGCTTTGTATGTTGCAGTGTCATATACTGTATGTGTATCACACTAGTTGCTCATAGACTACTTCGTAGCATAGTTACCTACACATGCTTTCATAACAAGCTTTACATGACCGTACATGTATGTTTAGCTCATACATACCAACCAGAACGACCAGACGGTGTCTGTCTTTGGGGTCTCTGTGGTAGGGGATCACCTCCATGTAGGTAGGGGGACGAATTGAGCTGCGTACCCCTGTGCTCCACCTCCTGGTCCGAGCTGCTTCTCTGGCCCAACTGCTCTTCCTCCCGAGCCGGAAACTCCTTCTTAAACCAGCTGGAAATGAGAGAGTGACCTTAGACCTGCCAGGCATATTACTAAAAACCGAACAGGAGCTTATCGACATTGTCCGTAAAAACTACATTCATTGATATTTTGGCACAACACAACATCTGGCATATTTTCGGCTGATAAGGATGATGTGGAGAACTTTTTAGGAGGTAATTTCCTTCCATTTACACATCCAGCAGCTACAGAGACACATTTGCATTACTTTGGAGCCACCTGGCGCATGTCAGTCTATTATTTAGTCGCCTTTTAGCTCTGTGTTTAGTCTCCACCAAGTCCTGAGGGAAATATCTGGCTCTTTAGCAGCTAAATGCTAAAAAGTTCACCAGCTAGCAGCTCGTTAACTTAATTTGGCTGCCATTTGGTGTTGAGCAGGTAGCATATTTTTTATGGCTTTTTCACTGATAATAGGTGCCTACTTTGGCTGGAACTGAGGTTGATAAGAGTGGTGAGAGTCAACCAAAACAGTAAACTTGCAGGCTCTTAAATGGTCATCGGGCAATGTTAAACTCATTGCCTGACGACCTATCCTAAACTTAACCATTCAAGGTCAATGCCTAACCATAGTAATTCAAGGTCACTGCCTAATCTTAACTATTCAAGGTCAATGCCTAACCATAATGATTCAAGGTCAGTGCCTAATCTTTATTCAAGGTCAATGCCTAACCATAATGATTCAAGGTCAGTGCCTAATCTTTATTCAAGGTCAATGCCTAACCATAACCATCCAAGATCAATGCCTAGCCTCAATTATTCAATGTCTAACCTTAACAGCCTTGTAAGAGGTTCCTGAGCTTGCAGGCTCCCTTCTAGCCCTACCCTAAATAGGTTCGTAGACCTGAAGGGAACAGAGTCAAGTATTCACTGTGGGTTTGTCACCACAGGCAACCTATTTTACATTGCACATCATTGATCAGTCATTTGATCCATTGTTAATATAAGAATATTGATCATTGCAGCTGTAAGGCTGTAGTTGGTAACCTTGAGCAGAAATGATAAAAAGTTATTTTTATATAAAACAGTCACTATATCCTGACAGTAGTACATGAGACAGATAATCTCTGAAAATGACCTCTGTGTCTTGCTGCCTAGTTTGACAGTTTGATCAGCATTCACAGGTTTCGTGAGCAGTGATTGGCAGCTACTGTAGAGACTGCTCGGCTCTGATTGGTTGATTTTGTTCGGGAGCTGTGAAATTATGCAAATGGAATTAGGAGCACTAGGAGGAGGCAGAGGAACGTGATTTTTGTCAGTTTTGCATTAAGTTACCACTTTCATGGTATGTTTGGTATGACCAAAATTTTGAGATACCTTGCATACCTTGACACATTAATAAGCTCCACTGGCATGTAAGGTTAATTTATTCAAGACTTAACATCTACGAAACACTGCTTCTCTTAGTGCTCCACTTTGACATCATTTGCCTAAAAGAGTGAACACTAGAAGTCTTAAACATTGTTAAAAAGCACAAGAGATGACAACAAGAACGGTGACTGAAGTGAGTAATACATCAACACTGCCACCCAAACTGTGGTGTCGAGCACCATCCTGAACAGCGCAAATCTCAGCCAACAGACGGCAACTCCGTCTGTCACGCGTCGCTTGTAGGCCGTCTGACAGCCAGCGTCTGCCATGCGACTGTGGTCTGGCCTGGCTTGGCAGGCTCGCTCTCTTTCATGATGTTAACTGCTGCTAAGTGATGCTGCCAGGCTTTCTTTGACGTCACGTCAGCTGCAATTTCACTTTGTAAGCATATCTGTCCATTTCCTCTCCGGGCTTCATTCTAACAAACATGGCACTATGAGTAGAGATTTCAAAATGTTGTTTACATTGGATTTAAACTGATGATTTCACTAAGAAATGTCAAAGGGCAATACAGACTGTATAAAAACAGCAACAGTTATACAGCAAACGAGAAATCTTATTTCCTAGAATGATGTAAGGTCTAAAAGAAAACATATCATAATTGTCAATCTTAAATAATTCTGGCAGTGAAATTCATCATGTTAGTGAAAATGCTCTCAGCTGTAAAACTGTAGTACATTTTTGGAAATGTTGCAATCTATTTCTGCTTCACTCGACAGTATGAAGTAAGGGTGAGAGTAGCGATAAGACTTCGAGGAGAGTGAATACATGCAATGCATGTCATGAACTGGACCCAGGCCCTTCATGTCAAGATGATATGATATGAGCCTTAGCCTGAAGAGTAAAGACATGAAGTCTCAGTATGAAGCATCGTAGTCTCAGACCATTCAGGGCACTTAGGTGATGCTGAATAATTCAGTCTCACCATTTAAAGGAATAGTTTGACATTTTAGGAACTATGATCATTCATGGAATCAGATGAGAAGATCAATACCGATCTGTTAAAGTTACTGTGAAATGTAAGTTAGAGCATTTTTAATGTGTGTAATGTGACATATTTCCAAGTTAAATTTAATATCTGGCCTGGATATAGTAACAAAAAGGATTTTAATCAAATCCTTCACATTTAACTAAATTAGATCTCAATAACATTTTTTGGAAATGTAAAGAAAGTTGGGCTGCACGGTGGTACAGTGGTTAGCACTCCCGCCTCACAGCAAGAGGGTCGCAGGTTCGATTCCGGCTTGGGACTCTTCTGTGTGGAGTTTGCATGTTCTCCCTGTGTAAGCATGGGTTTTCTCCGGGTACTCCGGCTTCCTCCCACCGTCCAAAGACATGCTGTTTAGGTTAATTGATGACTCTAAATTGCCCGTAGGTGTGGATGTGAGCGTGAATCTATATGTGTTGTCTGTCTCTATGTGCCCTGCGATGGACTGGCGACCTGTCCAGGGTGAACCCCGCCTTCGCCCAATGATAGCTGGGATCGGCTCCAGCCCCCCCGCGACCCCTAACGGGATAAGCGGTTGACGATGGATGGATGGATGGATGGATGTAAACAAAGTTTTTGCTTGTGTTAAATATTAATTTGCTTGCTATCATCCGGGCTACTGCGAGCTACTAGTCAAGTGTGGCTTTATATGATATGCAAAGTTAGCTAGTAGCTAGGTCTAGTGGTGTGGTTGCAGATTGCAACCGAGTACAACTACGCCCACTCCTCCCTGTCTAAGACTGGGGTAATGTGAGTGCAAAACCGCGGTAAAGCCTTTCACCTCCCTCAGAGGCCATCCTATAACAGAAGTCAGACGGCGGGTGGCAGTACCATACTTTAGCGCTCTGCAGGTCATGTTACAGCAGTTTCACAAGCATGTCAGAACTACGGTGGCCTTCAGGTTGTGTAAAAATGCAAAACTCCCTCTCTAGAGTCAGTGTTTTGTTCATCCATTCTGGGCTACTGTAGAAACATGGTAAAGCAACATGGCGGACTCTGTGAAGAGGACCTGGTCCCTATGTAGATATGAAGGGCTCATTCTAAGTTAACAAAGACACTACAGTTCTTAGTTTCAGGTGAGTATGCAGTAATGAAAACATAGCCATGAATATTACATTCCATTTCTACAAATAGATTTCCCAAAATGTTACACATTGTTCCTTTAAATATACCTCTAGAGCTGATTAGCTTAGCTTAGCTAGGCTAGCTCTGTCCAAAGGTGTCAGATGAAGCCTACCGGCAGCTCTAACACTCACTGACACTTTATATCTCATTTGTTTAATTTGTTTGTTGGATTTTAAGAGTGGTCTGTACTTCCTCCTGTTACCAGTGTTTATGCTAAGCTAAGCTAACTGGCTGCTGGTTTGAAGCTTAATACTTAAAGGACAGACATGAGAGAGGTATCAAACTTCTCGTCTCAGTCTGGCAAGAAAATGTATAAGCTTATTTCCCAAAATGTCAAGCTGTTTTTTTGAAGGACAGACAGAGAACCACAGGCGTAAAAAAAATAGGTATTCACAGAGGGACAAGTGGGTACAAGTTGTAAGCCTGTTTTTCCCTCTTCACTACTACTGGCGTATCAAAGTACTCCACAAGTTCCCTTGTCTTTCAGCCACTCTCTGCCCTGATTGCTCTGCATGTAGTCATTTGGTCGCGCTGCATCGATAAAGCTTTACATGCCAGACAAAGAGGAAACACAGAGTCTGGACCACGTCATCAGGTGCAAGCTGGCTCGAGATAAGATGAAATGCACATTATTAAATGCACATGACTTTTGGAACTGATATAATGCAACATCTGTAATTACCTTGCCTTGTACAGACGTGAAGAGCCTTTTTACAATCAGCCATAAGCGCACGTCCCCATACGAACATCCTGCACTGCTCATATGCACACACGCAAACACACACAAGCCCATCACATCCAATCCATGAGATCAAGACAAATGGGATAAATGGGAAGGCTAAAACCACATTTGCTGTTCTAGACCTCTCCCTCAAATCCTCCAAACCACAAAACGACATCATCCTATGAACTGGGTTGTACTGTAAATATAACCAGGGTCTCCTTTTGTTGCTGTTTTTTCTCCATTTGTTTTTATTTCTAAGTTCACTATGTTCAGTAAATGTGTGTTGTTGTGAGCTGTCATGTCCAATCGCCCTGAGTTGTGTTGTCTTGTATCATACGAGTCCCTTTTCCAGTATCAGTGGGATTCGAGTGGAACAAGTCAAACATCTCACCAATGTGGATCCCTGTTATAGCTTCGTAGTTTACATCCTCCATGACTGGAAAAACAGGAAGAGAGAAGAGGAAAGAGTGAGGAAATCATGGACACAAACCAGAAGGGGATGACACGTGCATTACGCTGAAATTTCATACTCAAAGTATTAGCATATGTTCTGACCCAAATGTCCTAATATTTTGCTTTGGAAATTCTAATAATAGTTTTATTTAGAAATGATATCCACAATTTAGAAATATTAATAACTACCTTACTCTTACAAATTGATTGTTAGTGAAAAACTAGCACGCTGAAGGAGGCCAGATACTATAAACCTACTAAGAGGAACATATAACAGAATCCTTTCCATTTTGGAAACATGTCGTAGGGTGCATTACATGATTATTATTTTTGGATAATACGTCTCTGTAAATCTTTAAAAAACCCCAAACCAAAACCTCAAATATACATGTGTATGAAATCATGTAAATTATGCTCAAGGTAGGTTTTCAAAAGTAAATTCAAACAGACAGTACCTTCCCCCTCATCTGTGGAGCATGTGGAGAAAACAAAAGCAGTGAGTATAACGGGAGGGCACCCGTGACCTTGACCTTGACCGTGATCTTCAGATGTGACCTGTCACCTCTCAGCTCAGCGCTAAAGGAGCTCTAATCTGTTTATTGGAAAGTGTTAAAAAGTTTTATCCTTTTCAGGTGTGGTGATTTTATGGACAAACGTTGGCTCGTCACCTGCTGGTTTGACTCGCCGAGACTTGAACAGGGCTTTAGGTCGCTGTAGTGCAACTCTCCTGTAGAAGGACAAATAAAACATGACTGTATCATAACAGGGTTTAATCAAAATGTCATATAGCTAAAGTGTTTTCCAGCGCAGTTTCTGTCGACTAAAAAGCATAAAATAACGACCTCTCATGGAGCTGCTGCGAGGGGATTAGTCCCGCCCGAGTGTTGCTGTCCCCGAGGTGACGGGCCTGCCACCAGGTATCATCCTCCATGCTGACAATCTGGAGGACGTCGCCTCTTTTAAAGGCTACTGCTGCGTCCTTGCATGGAACGGTGGGATCCTCGTTGGGATCGTAGTCAAAAAGAGCCCGCATAAACAGCTGAGGAAAGAAAAATCATTTCATGTTTTTGCCTTCAAACTGACAGTCAAGCGACAAAGGAATATACTAGAGCTGTCAAAGTTAACGCAATATGAACACATTAATGCAAATTAGTTTTAATGCCATTCATTTCTTTAATCAATTAACGCAACATGCATGTTTTTAAGGTTGTAACAGGCATGATTTTAAAGCTAGACAGAAGATAGTGGCATTATTAGAAACTAGAAAACCTAAGGAATCCCCTGATACCAACCATGTCGTACTTGCTTGTCTCAAACACAAACACTACGAAGTCATGCTAAATTTTGGTGAGGAAAATCTTTCATGGCCATTTACAAAGGGGTCTCTTGACCTCTGACCTCAAGATATGTGAATGAAAATGGGTAGTATGGGTTCCCACTAGTCTCCTTTACAGACATGCCCACTTTATGATAATCACATGCAGTTTGGATCAAATCATAGTCAAGTTATCACACTGACAGCTGTTGTTGCCTGTTGAGCTGCAGTTTGCCATATTATGATCTGAGCATATTTTATATGTTAAATGCAGTACCTGTGAGGGTTTCTGGACAATATGTGTCATTGTTTTGTCTAATTGATTTGCAGTCATAAATATATACATACATTTATATAAAGCAGCATATTTGTCCACTCATATGTTGATATGAGTATTAAATACTTGACAAATCTCCCTTTAAGTTACATTTTGAACAGACAAAAAAATGTGTGATTAATTTGCAATAAATCTTGATTTCAACATTTTAACAGGAAAATACACAATTAATTGATTCATCCTTCTCTTTTCCTACTGCCGCTTTGTCTTCGGTATCCTAGCAATGGACACAACATCTCTGTCTGGTGAGTTTTCACATATGTTGGTGTCATTTTTGAGAAATGACCATGATCATAGCAATAATTTGTCTTAATCCGTCGCAAATGCTCCCTGCTCTAACAGTTTCCAGCTTGGACATCCACTTCATGTATGTGGTAGTGGTGGCCTAGAAGCCGTCTTATACAAAAAAAAAAAAAAAAAAAACATGGTGGAAGTTGAGTTTTTCCACATAAGGTGTGTAGATTCATTTCTTATGTTAAATTGAGTTGATGTGCCTCAATACATGTATCTGTGCAAAATCATAAATCAAGTGTTTAAATGATAAAAGCTGTAAACTGTTATGAAGTTAGTGAGTATCTCATCCTTGACTGCCTGATGTGAATTTACTTCTTGACAATGTGCTGCTGTAATGACAGCACCATGGCAAAGACACAAAATATAACCAAACACACAAGATACCGCTGATTTCATCTTATTTTTAATGAAAACAGCTGGGCAGCTTTCCCCATGCAGTCAGTTTGCATGCTAACGTAACAACAACATTTAGCATGGGAATATGTGGAGTTGATATTTACTGTACCTTCTTAGTTGATGACATTTCTTCCTTGGATGAGGCAGGAATTATTTTGAAGGTAACATCCCCCTGAGAGCAAGCCTGCGCAAGAGCAGTTACAGGGAGTAGTTAGATGTTTTAGGAAATTTTTACTTGCTTTCAAGCTGAGAGTTAGATGAGAAGATTGATACCACTTCAAGCAGCCAATTAGCTTAACCTAACATATAGACTGGAAGCAGGAGGAGATGGCTGGCTTGGTTCTGCCCGAAGCTAACAAAGTCAGCCTAAAAAAGTGATGTGTAAATGCAAAATTAAAAAAAAAAAAGTGTGTCTAGTGTGCATACCAGGTCTGAAAAGTGAAGCCAATATGGAAGTGCCTTAAACTTGCCTTTTCTCTAATAGCCAGCAGAGAGCGACTCCTCTGGTTGCAAAAAGAAGTCAGACTGTATAGAAGTCTTACACAACATAGTCTTTATTACCTCAGTAAACATTGTAAACAAGGGTTTAATGGTCTCAATCGCTAATTTCAAGTCTTCTTCAATACAACATGATGTTCATTTGGTAAATTATGGTCTCATTCAGAGTCAAATAGACCATAAAGCAGGGTGTGCTTTAGGGTGTGGCTACTTTGTGACTGACAGGTCGCTACCACGGCGTTGTCCAGTCTAGGAGTTGTCCACGTTTTCTCAGAACTTTAACACTTTCATAGTCTGTTTTGAGTTTAAAAAATTAATTAATTATATCCTGTTTGTTGCTTGGCTCCATTTAGATCCTCTCGTGTCACTTCTGGTTGCAAAAGACCAACATCGCGACGGCCAGATACCAAGATGGCGATGTCCAAAATGCCGAACTGGAGGAGTCAAAATGGAAGTCCGTAGACCAGTGGGTAATGTAACAGAGATTACATCCACTTCTTATATACAGTGTATTAGTTTGACCCTTTTTCTAGTGTTTATGCTACATGCTAAGCTAACCCTCTCCTGGCTGTATCATCATATTCAGTACACAGGATAAGGCTGGTGATAGTGTATTGTTCTTGCTGTCAACAAATCCAATTAATACCTAATTCTGCTAACAAGCATTGTCTGTGCAGTCCATCCAAAATCCACCATCCTCCTCCTGTAAATACTCACTAGTGCACCAAATGTGGATTCATCCGCAGCAGGAAATAGTCCCACACAAACGCACTATCTACTCCTGTTTGAGTAACATTTGCTAAAAACTACAGTGACCATCTGTTTAAGAAAATTACTGACATCTTTTCTTCAACAAAACTACTTGCTTGTGACTTTTTTAAACGTATACATCATTAATAGGTACAAACAGGGTTGGTGCTGAGAGCCACAGACATGGCAGAGGAGTTGAAATGTACTGACAGATGGACTGATGCTTTGTTGGTTGGTTTTTCACGAGATTTGTTGACAATAAGAGAAATATCTAACAATGCTATCAGCCTTATCCTTTCAGCTAAGACACTGAAAACAAGAAAGAAAAGTTAAGAAATGAAACTAAAATGTGACCGAACAGCAGAGGTGAGACTAACCAGAAGAGGAACGATTTCCTTTGGCTTCCTGTGCTCTAGTGAGACTCCATTCACCTCTTTCAGCTCATCTCCTTCATGGATCAGGCCTTCAAAGTGTTGAAAATACATATGGAAACTTTTACCACATGCTCTCCTCTGTAACATGTACATTTACTACAGTATGCACCGTCATAATGTTACTACAACCTAATAGTGTAGTATGAGAGTAGAGCGGACACAGTAATAAATGAGCTTACCACTTTTATCAGCTGCACCTCCTCTCATGATCCTCGCCACAACGATAGCTCCAGTGGATTTATCCCTCTTTATTGTTGCCCCCTTGAGGATGGTGATTAGTGGATGAAAGGACGATGGACAAAGAGGTCAAGCGGTGGACGGTGAAAACAACATGTTGGTTTAATTACAGCCCAGACAAGCTTCTTATTTAGAGTCATTCCAGCGAAGGTTATTTGTATCATTTAGCCGACTGCCTTCATGTAACACACAAAGCGCTGGAAAAGGTTATCCAAATCAGCATTATTTTCAACAGATGTTACTGATGTGGAGCAAATCGCAATGGAAAGAGCATCTTATGTAGCCGACTACAATCAGCTCACGCTCGGGTGTAACCCTGTTGTCTGGAAAACGGGAACATGCTGGATCGATCAAAGAGGCCATGTCAGAAAAAGGTCAGTCCCCTTTCAATCTAGTTTTGGGATCAATACAAAAGTATGTTCTCTATTATTGGTCCTAAGCACGTTCCACTCTCGAAGCTCAAACATTAACACACGAGCACACAATGTCCATCATTAGCTAAATTATTCTCATATTTATTTTTCTTTAAAAAGTTTGAGCTCATTTCTGCCATCAGGGTTACGTTTTCGGCACTGTTTGATTAACTTTTTTACATAGCAGGATATCTTAAAAACTTGCTAACAGATTTCGATGAAATTTGGAGGTAAGTGAGGCCACAGGCTGAAAAACAAATGCTTTTGATGTGGATCCAGCAATTTTTTAAAAAGGAATTTTAACTTTGCGTGTGAGGGCATTTTCGATATTTTCTAATGAACTACTGGATCTACTGGAGTGGAAATAAATTTTGGCATGTGCACCCCACAGCTGTCCATCACTATATGTATTTTATGGAGATCTTGATCCAAATGCAGATCCCAAAAAGCTGAACTATGGTTTATTATTAACATAACAAATTTAGAGGATTTTGCGGCCTTGGCGGAGGTATGCGTCCTTTGTTATTTGATTCGTTTGCAGTCCAGTTTTACTTGATCCAGGAAAGTTCCAGAAATAAGTGACAATGGCTTGGAACAAGGTGGAACAAGGCAGATCACTCCGGAAGTATCAAGAAAATGAGCTATGATTAGAGACCTCGAAACAAGTTGATTCACATCAGAAACAGAAAAGACATTATCCCGATCCATTTTAATGCTCACTACGGCTTTAAGGGACATAGTTTTGCAGTGGATATATACTCGTGCGTAACACAACAATGCTGAAAGTATGTTGTGCGTCACAACAGATATATGGCAACAAAGATGTGGAAGAATTGACTCTAAATTCCTGGCTGCTGCAGGAGCATTTTCTTAAATTTCCTGTCTTTCTGTAGCCCTGCTACACCTTGGCGCACATGACTTTAACAGACACGCAGTTCGTCAACATGACATAAATTCAGTCACCAGAGAAAAAATAAAGCTGTCTCTTGGATATGTTTATTGCTTTGAACTGCATGTGTGTGTCAGATATATTACGGCTGGACAAATTACACATTTCTAAGTGCATTTGCCCTGTTACATGGTTGTCTTAGCTTAAATACTTAACATTTGTGTATGTTTTGTGTGCATTACAAGGCCAGGTAGACCAAATTAGAAACAGGCTGACAGTCAGTAAAGCACAGTGGAACTTTTTAGAGCCATATAGAAATAAAGTTACTTGCTTTCTTGCTGAGAGTTAGATGATTTCTACCACTCTCTAAACAGCTACAGCCATCAGCAGGTTATCTTAGCATAGAGGTTGGTAACAGGGAAAAACAGCCGGCCTGGCCTTCTGACAACTCCAACACTAACTAATTTAAGGTACAGTATGTAACATTTTGGGGGATCTATTAGCAGAAATTGAATATAATATTCATAACTATGTTTTCATTAGGGTATAATCACCTGAAACTAAAAATTGCATTTACTTTAGCTTAGAACGAACCCTTCATATCTACTTCATGGACTGGATGCAGCCTTGGAGGCATTTGGGAAAGTTGCTCAGTCATGATGCCAAAATGGCTGGACTTCCATCTGGAAAAGTACCCGGATCTTCAACATCCATTGGGCTCATGGAACATGTGCAATAGTGTCCGATCGGTTACGGGACTCGGTCACAGGGTCCCAACGTCACGCTGTCGTCACGGTCTGGGTCTCATTCACATGCAACCTTTAGGACCAACTGATTTAAATAAGAGCTATTCAAGTGTTCGTACTGAGTTGATTAACCTCCAAAAAAATAGCCGCTGTCTGACATCCGTTGCACCTAAAGTGGTGTTATTATGGTTAGGATGGCCTCTGAGCGAGGCCAATGACGGTATCATGGTTTTGTACTCCATGACTCGGGTACTCAGTTGGTTGCAATCTGCAACCGCGCTGCTAGATGCCGCAAAATGCTACACACTGTACCTTTAACACTTTATATCTCATTCCAGGTGTGTCAAGAAAATAAAACAAATCGACAAACCTCTCAACAGAGCCAGGTTAGCTGTTTGCCCCCGTTTCCAGTTATCACGCTAAGCTAACTGTCTGGCTTTAGCTGCACATTCAGCATACAGACATGAGAGCGATACTGTAGAAACCTTCTCAGCAAGAAATCCCATGTGTATTTCCCAAAATGTCAAAAACTGAATTTAAGCCAAACAACATGAATCAAATCATTAACTTAACCTCTGAAACACAAAGACATGTTTACTGACCAGGGGGTCTTTGGTTTTGACTAGACTGACAATTTTGACAGAATCCTCGTCGTCCTCCAGGACGTCATCAGGTACTGGAGGCAAAGTGGGCTCAAAGTCTCTCTGAGCTACAGCGTCGTGGACAGACAGGAGACTCTGTAGAGGAAACAGAAATACACTGAAGGTGCTGATCTGCATTCAGGTATGCCACTTTCAGTTCTAGATGTTGTGACTAGATGTGGCACCGGGGCTACTAGTAAACTGACTGCCGCTTGCTGAGGCCAGCAGTACACTCCAAACAAAATGGAAACTGACGTGTTGGCTGTCAAGCTGCTGTCGCATTCGGCGTTGTGAACACATCTGCAAAATCGCTGTAAACTCTGTTCATTTAATAGCATCCAGGGCTGCATGGTGGTGCGGTGGTTAGAGCTGTCGCCTGATCGAATCCGGCTTGGCGCTCTTCTGTGTGGAGTTAACATGTTCTCCCCGTGTTAGCGTGGGTTTTCTCCAGGTTCTCCGGTTTCCTCCCACAGTCCAAAGACATGCAGGTTAATTATTGACTCATAGGTGTGAATGGTTGTCTGTGCACCAGTTCAGGTTTAGACCAATACTTGGTAAGGCTACAGATGGTTAAATATAATTGTGAAGGTACAAAATGGTAAGTATTCAAACATGAATGCCACCAATCCCTATTGACTAATTGAAGGTGACTTAGACATGCAAAAACTCCAGTAACTTTGGCTGGCCTGCCCGCACTCACTACAGCGACTGAATCCAAATACAGCACTTTCCTCTTGGTCGCAAACCTTCAATTTTGCCGGTGCCAACGTGCCAGATTTGATTTAGTCTGGAATGTACTGCCAGCCTGTGGGCCACCTGAAAGCAACCCCCTACATTACTGACAGTCGTACTGGTTCACCTCAAACAACACTCATCTTAGAAAATAACTCCTTTTCCAGTGAATTGATATATGATTTACTATCAATTCCCAGACGGTTCGTTTAAGTTCATTCTTTGTTAACTTTGGCCGTGCGAATCCTCCAGGTTTGTTTGCAGAAAAATAATATTCTGGATAAACGTTAATCTCTCACCGTGAGCCTGCACAGGATACAATTTGTTTGGAAAGAAGTGAATTTACTGTAATAAGAAAGAATGAGAAGAACGGGGGGAAACATCTGCTCATCAACTTGATTTTAACAATCAGCCAATCCGTCTGTCAGTTAGTCTACTTATCCATGTTGTCCGTCAACAGTTGCTCTGCTCAGAAGCTGCCAGCGCGTGAGCAATGTGTCTCTGGCCACTTTCAGAGACAGGTTTTCAAAAAACAAACATTCATTCACAGAATATTATACCCCGAGTCTCTCATAAGTATGTGTGAGCTCCTGCGTCGGGGCCAAGAACAAACAGGTCATTAAGACTGTTTAAACAAACCTGTTAGTTCTCGGCTAGCTTTGGCTCCTCATTAAGAAAAGCCACGATTTCTGCAGCTCACTGGAAAACCATACATGTGTGTGTGTGTGTGTGCCTGAAATATGACTGTCAGCAGATCTGAAATAAGGAAACATGCATTTAAGAGTAGTCTGGGCTTCTACATGAGTGAACGCTAATAAACATAACTAGGGAGTAGGTTAGCTTCAATTCCAGTGTGGTTAATAGATGTCAGCACCGCTCAGTGTGCTAAATGATTAGGTGAAATGCTTTTAAATAGAATTACAGCTGGATTCATTTGTCACTTTGTGTGACTAATTCAAGCCTGTTGATGTGAGTGTAAACTACAGCGTTATGTCACCTGAACAGCATAGGAATAGCTCGAATGAAGCATTCCTGCGCAGGATTATAGTTGCTCAGATTACAGTTCTAGTGTGCACATGTTACCGCACCATTCATGAGTAGGTTTCTTTTTTTGTTTGTTAATGATCCGTTCGGGAGCTGAAGTAGAGGGAAGCAAAACAACGTCTTCCGAGTGGATTATTGCTTCTTAAATTGTCCGTGTGAATGTCTGTTACAGGATATGTTTTATTGATAGAAAACTGCCCAGACTGTGATAATATTACACAGATTAAGAAGTCAATTAAGGGAACACAGAGTTCAGCATGTTTGGAAATATATTTGTTGTCTTGCCAAGAGTTAGATGAGAAGAGTGATGCCACCCTCTTTTGAATATGAAGCTGGAGTTAGCAGCCGGTTAGCTTAACTGGCTTAAAGTTTGGACACAGGATCCAAAAACTCTGTACAGAGGAAACAAAAGTTAAATATCACTAAATAACACGTTATGTCTGGTTTGTTTCATCTGACAAAAAATCAGATTTTGAGTTTTGTTTTTGGAGGGACTTCAGACAAAAGATTTTTTTTTGCCTGTGGACAGAGCAAAGCTAGCTAATTTCCCCCTGCTCCCCATCTCTATGCTAAGCTAAGATAAGCTAATATCCCCTGGCTGTAGTTTCACATTTCATGGGTAGATATAAGAGCAGTATTGCTAATTCATGCCAAACTATGGCTTGTCCGGAAACAAACGAGATGTAACGTGTAAATAGTGAGTTTTAGAGGTGCTGGTAGGCAGATTTTATTTTTTTACATTTAGAGTATTCTTGTCTTTTTGCTAAGATAAGCTATGATTTAGCTTACTACAAAGACTGGACACAGGAAGCAGTAGATAACATCACTAGTTTTATCACATTTGTTTAATTAGTACAAAAACTGAAGTGAAGAAGGGAACGAAATACGAAATATTCTGCTTCAGTCCACATTTGTTGGCGTTTAGCCTTTCAAAAACAACATTTTCACTGAGGTCAAAAAGAGTTTGCTGTCCCTTTCTATGGGGTTACCATTGGATCATTTTGTCAGCACTTAACACATAGACTGTATACCTAAAGATATATATATAACATATGTATATACAGTCTTTGCTTAGCTTGTTTTAACGTTTTGCATGTAGTCCCAAAAATATATCTAAATGTATGCCAATGTGAAGCTCAGCATCTGTTGAGTATCAAACATCTGTATGATTGTATGGGTACTGGAATGAATACATACATACAGTATATAATTAAGTAAAATATGTGCTGCTGTGGGCTGCACTGTCGCCTCACAGCAAGAGGGTCGCAGGTTCAAATCTGGCTTGGGGCTCTTCTATGTGGAGTTTGCATGTTCTCCCCATGTTAGCGTTGGTTTTCTCCGGGGTCTCCGGCTTCCTCCCACAGTCCACAAACATGCAGGTTAATCAATGACTCTAAATTGCCCGTAGGTGTGAATGTGAACGTGAATGGCTGTCTGTCTCTATGTGCCCTGCGACGGACTGGCGACCTGTCCAGGGTGAACCCCGCCTTCACCCAATGCGAGCTGGGATCGGCTCCAGCCCCCCCGTGACCCATCACGGAATAAGCGTTTGCAGACGGATAGATGGATGTGCTGCTGTATGTAACTTTATTTTTTATTCATAATTACGAGAGTGGTGCCCTAGCTTTTTTTCGCTTGAGCACCTGACCCCAAAAATGTGCACCTCATTTTCTAGTCCGTTGCTAAGCTAAGCTAACCGGCTGCTGGCTGTAGCTTCCTATTTATCACACAGACCAAAGAATAGGCTGTCAATCTTCTCTGATAACAAAAAAACAAAAAAAACAAACATAGGCATAAAAAGTATTTCCCAAAATGTTGACCTATTTATTGAAAGGGGTGATGTATTTCTTTGGTAGAAATGATGTGATTTAACTGGACAAAGGGCTTGGCAGGGGGAGTTTTAGGTCGATACGCATGTGTGAAGCAACAGTGAACACATCATCACCGTGGAAGGAAATACTCTTCACCTTAAAGTTGGGTTTGGAAAAGAGGGCAACCAGTTCTTTGACTTCATCCCTCCAGCCTTGGTATATCAACTCCTCCGCCAACTGGAAGCAGAGGAAAAGAGAAGGAGAGGCAGGATATATATATATTTTTTTATAATTAGAGGTATACGTTTATATCATGGCCTGAGTGAGGTTTGCTCTAGTCTACTCTGTACTAAAAAAGGGACAAAAAGGGTTAGTGAAATTCAACTTGTATCGGATTTAGTGCAGTGACACATCATCAGCACAGTCCTTATTTCCACACTTGCACATGGCCCCGTTCACTTCATCGGGACTTTTCTTCTTGATGTTAACTCTCTGTCGGTGTTCCTGCTTTGGTTTTGCATCTTTCAGCCACCGTCGGAAAAAAAAAAAAGAGCTCCCGAATGTTCAAGGCTATGCGACAGCTGCGGCGACAGCTAAAACAGAGCGGCCTTGACCGTCAGCGGCAAGTGACGAGGCGGCGAGAGACTGTGTGCAGTCGGCCGTCTTGTCAAGCATATTAAAGTAATGACTTCTACTGCTTCAAGATGTCGAGGCACACTCCAGAGACACAATGCATGAAGGTCATTAGTTTCCACTGTGAGCAAACAGAAGCCTCTCTGAGGGGAAACAGGCCCATGGTTTGGCCCTTCCAGTAGGTCCTGATGATTTAAGCCAGGCGGAGAGTGGCTGTCTAACAGAATCTGAAGCAGAGGGAGTGAAGAGGAGGAGATGGAGAGGAGTTTAGGGGAGAGGATAGTGGTGGATAGACAGTATGGAAACATGGCAGGCATAACAGTGCGCAGGGTATGGGGAGAAGATAAAGGAAAGCAAATGTAGAGAAAGGGGAAAGGATGGAGATAAGGGCAGAGTGGTTTAGGGATGGAGATGAGAGCAGATGGAAGAGTAAGGGAAAAGTGTCAAACATTTTTGTTTGACAATTTGTCCAACAACGAGTCAGGAACTGAAGGTGGAACATGACTAATATGGTTCAAGGTAGTGGGATGAGATGGAAATACAGGAGCGATTGGTTGGTAACAGGAACGAAGAGGACTGGTATATGAAACATGATGCACATCTGAAGGGAATAGAGAGACCGGTCGTCACAGCCGTAGTGGGAGATCTCTCTGTCACTTCATCTTAAACCTGAAATTAATTGTATTCCTCCAACCTGAAACATTAGACTACACACAAAATGATTCTAGCAGCCCATTGCTCGGCTCTGTCCTCGCTGACCTAACCTCCTGGCTCGCAGATACAAAACGATATCCGCTATAAAACACAGCCTTTCAAGTGATATTATCCGAGGTGACGGAGCTTTGAGATAGCATTTCATAATTCACTAAAGATAAGAAGGACCGTACGTGCTTCTGTGTGACAGGAAAGCTGTTCATGTGTGCAGGAAACAATTTGAACGACGAAAAAAAAAAATCCTCTGCTGTCAAACAGTCATGCTCGGCAGCACGTCTATCTGTAAAATTTGTTTGGAGAGAGTCACTTACATCTGAGGCCAGACTGGCTGCGTGCTCTTGGACGGGAACAGGGCTTCGCTTCTCAAAACGCTTCAGCCGCTCGTGGATCTGTCAAGTCAGGAAAGTATCACAATGATGTTTTTTTTCTGCAGTGAAAAGGCACATACTGCAACGCCAAATACTGCTAATACTACTACTTCTACTACTAATAGCATTAATTTATAATAATGGAATTTAATTTATTGCATTATTACCAGGGCTAGAAAACAACTATCAGAATTAATGTTAGGATGTGTTGCTGTTCAGTTGATGTGAAACTGCATTTACATGACCTTTTTTCTTTTTTAAAGGTGCAATGTGTTGGGTTTGGCGGCGTCTAGTGTTGTGGTTGCAGATTGCAACCAACTGAGTAACCACTCCTCCCTTCCCAAGACTGCGGTAACATGAGCCGCCGAGTGCAAAACCGTGGCAACGCTGTTCATCTCGCACAGAGGCTGTCTTTACCATAATAACACTGCTTTAGGAGGAACGGACATCAGATGGCAGTTGGCGGTACCACGTTTTTTTGGTGGGCTTCAGGTAACGTAAATACATCAAAGTCTCTTTCGAGAGCCAGTGTTTGGTTTGTCCGTTCTGGGCTACCGTAGAAACATGGCGGACCTGCTCCCTCCCCTGTAGATATAAATGGCTCATTCTAAGGTAACAAATACGCAACGACTCTTATTTTCAAGTGATTATATACTAATGAAAACATAGTTATAGATATTATATTACATTTCTGCCAATAGATCTGGAATGTTACACACTGGTCCTGTAATAGTAGTGGAAAGTTGCTGTACTTAAATATCTGAGTATCTAATCCACCTGTCTGTTTCGCTTCTTGGAAAAAAAAAGATGCTGTAACTGAAATGAGTGGAAGTAAACAGGCACGAATCATTGTAGCACAAATGTGTCTCCATCACCTTAAAGAGCTGGTGAAGCTTCTTCTCCATCAACATGCTGTGGAGGAACCTGTAGTCCTCCTCTGGGTCTGTATGAAACTCTGTCCCAGACATCACTGATGATAGCAGCCTGCACACGCCTGCAGGAGGAGGAGCGCAACGCCCACACGTACAAACACACACGTACAAACACACACACACACACACACACACACACACACACACACATATACACCATCTGTGCCGGTTATTAATTTACAGAGCTTGTTTTTGAAGGTTAGTAGGTGAGGTCAAGAACCCAAAGAGGGAGGTCAAAAGTTAAATGGAGGGTTTGATAAAAAAAGAAAAACTCCCATAGGGAAGCCTTTTAAAAAACACTGGTATGGGGATCATTGCTTTGTTTTCCAGTTTTGCATGTATTTTATCTATAAGGGCAAGATAAGGGAGTTGAAAAGAAAAGAAATGTGCTCAGATTGTACATATAACCTGTTAACCTTTAGACATACCTCTGTGTTCTGTTTGGCTCAGCCTCCTCCTCACTCTGAGAAAAAAAATAAACAAGTACTGAATATACAC
Source organism: Pterois miles (assembly GCA_947000775.1). NCBI lineage: Eukaryota > Metazoa > Chordata > Actinopteri > Perciformes > Scorpaenidae > Pterois > Pterois miles. Next base: position 2,954,883 of record CAMQGK010000263.1, on the reverse strand, counting down.
ACTAGTGTACAGTATATAGTACATACTGTATAGTAGTATAAAAAACAATTGAAACTGTGTGTGTATATACTGTATGTACAGTATGTTTGTAAGATAAGATAAGATAAGATATTCCTTTATTAGTCCCACAGTGGAGAAATTCACATGTTACAGCAGCAAAGTGGATAGTGCAATAAACAAGAAGCATAGATTTTAAAAAGTATTAATACAAATAAAATAATATATACACAGTAGAAAGGTAAAGCTAAATATGTCCAGCATATTAATAAATAATTGCACAGTTACTATAATTGAACAGATGATATAATTGCACATATGAGTTCTTATTGCACTTTGTGTCCGGTCAGTTTGTTGTGAATGTTTATGTGGTCTACTGGGAGCAGTGCTGGTTGTAGAGTCTAACAGCTGCAGGCAGGAAGGACCTTCTGTAACGCATGTATGTATATATGGTTTATATATGTAAACAAATATTGAATATATACTGTATATATACTCTATATATTTAGGTATGAATATATATATACTATAGATTTGTGTATATATACTGTATTACATATAAATATGTATAGAAAGGGAAAATGAGGAGAGAAAATGAGGAGAGAAAGGAAAGAAAAGAATGTTTTTCACATGATGCTACTTCTGAGATATTACTGCCCTCTAATGCTGGTGTGAGATATTTCAACATTATGGTAATAATATACTGTTTCACATCAATACATAACTATGTCAATACGTTATTTCACCAGTCAGCATTTTATCAATGATATTCAGAGTTCATTTTTTATGACTCTAAACATTACAATTTTGCATGATTAGTTGGTCAGTTTTACTTACTTAAAGTTACAGTAAACAAAAGATGAAACCATAACTCCCTTTAAGGATTAATACTGGATGTGCTCTATTGAAAATGAATATATTTTTATCCTCTCTTAGATCACGGTTTTGATGAATTTAAAATTTGTTGAACCATGACAAACAGATATGCAGAATCCCATTGAAAAGCATGAGGGTCAGTTCAACAGGAGTTCACTTGTTAGGTCATAGGATCTAGAAACCACTAGAATACAATACTATATATACACTGACATTTTTAAAGATTATTTTAATGTTTCAATGGTAGATAATAAATTAGAGTATTGTGAGAAAATAATGAATATGTTTTGGACTAGTACATCTAATCTGGGGTACAGATAAGGAGTGTAACACACACACGTCTATGTCCATTCCTGCAAATTTAAGGCAGTTTAGTACAAGCTCACAAAACTTAAGTTGCACTCACCAGAGACTGTGCGCTCCATCAGGCCCAGCTCAGACTGGCCATATCGCTTAACGCCTGAAGAGTATGAGCGACATTTCAACGTTCGCTTGTAGAGAGACGTATGTTTGACTGGCCCGATTGAAAAAGTCCCTTATTCAGTCAATATGTGTTAGGTCTGACCTAAATCAAGCCAGCGGGCAATCAATACAGCAATCAACGAGCATGGGGCTTCACTTTCCACATATGACTGTCACACAGATTTAATTGAATCAGAAGTCAGCCAGCAGTCACGTCCGTTCAGTATTTTTTTTTTTTCTCTTTAATTTCACACTTTTCTCTGTGGTGATAAAACACATGGGTGTTCTGGTTTTTAAGGTAAATTTAAGTGTGTTAAGGGGAGTGCATCAACCTCGACATCACAGGAGGTGAGATTTCAGTAACCCCAATTTTGAGTTATTTACCTATTTTAACATTTATTTAACCAGGCCGATCAATTAAGAACAAAATCTCACTTACATCACTAAATAGGTCACAATACAAATCCCATGCATCACATACAGACGGGATCAGGCTGACTCTAAACCAGGGACGGGCAATTATTTATCCTGAGAAACCCAGATTGTTGCCGAGGGCCAAACAAATAATGTCAGACGTAACCTTCATTTTATCACCTTAGAAAACATACTGTGATTCTGACTTTTCAGCATTTATTATACTGATAATCAGTCCAAATAGCATAGTATTAGAAAATTACATTATATGCAGGAGTCTGAACCGTACAGGGCTGACTGTTTAGGGTAGTAACATTTAACTTAACATTAACTCTTACATTTCCTTCTTTGTTTGCATGCAGCTCGGCTGTCCTCTCCTTCTCATCTCCAGATAGGTTTCTGTATTTTTCTGCATGTTTTGTCTCAAAGTGACAGTTCAAGTTGTATTCTTTGAATACAGCCACATATATGCTGCAAACTAAGCACACAGCTTTACCGCCAACCTCCACCTAAAAATACTTAGCAGTCTATGACTTATTATAGCTGTGGCGCCTCAGCAGGTGACGCTACTTCAAACTTCACTCACATCAGTTTACATCAAATGTGACAGGAAGAAGCTCACTAACAATACAGCATGAAAAGCATTTCAAAACAAAAGCTGTTTTATTTACTGTTTTTTTTTTTGTAGCATCGTAAATAAAATTGTGTTGTTTGTCTGAGACCTCCCGGGCCGGGCAGAACCATCACGAGGGCCGGTTCTAGGGCCCTAGAATGCCCAGATCTGGTCTAAATCATGTTATACTGACCAGATCGTGTACGAAGTATTGAAGTTTTTTAGGATTCATTTCTGACTGATCAAGTCAGACTGTTTAACAGAGCTCGAACACAGGCGGTAAATCAGTAGTACTGATGTCACTGCAGAGCCCACCAGACTGGTACATACGGGGGGATTTTTGGGGTCATAGCTGGTAGGGAGGGATATGATTTGATGGGGATCTAGGGAGCCACGTTGCTGTAGTAGTTTGTCAGGTGGCTTGAACATGAACCGGTTGAGTTCACTCAACAGGATCTGTTCGATTCACTGACTTCAAGTGTTTTTATCAGGGGCACGATGACCCTGTGCAAAACAATGAGTACTTTCCAAGTGCAGGAGCTGTTCAGTGTCAATCTGGCCTCTGACCTAAACTGACCAGAGGGTGTCTGTCCCATTGTCCCACTGTCCCGGGAGAAAAAGACACTACTGTGCACGGAGGACAGGTGATCGTGGCTTTTATGTACAGACAGAGACAACGGAGCAGACACGGCAGACAGACCGTGGGTGTGTCCCAGAAAATGTCCAGCCAACGGGATGTGAACTCGGAGGAGGAGTCCACAGCACCAACTAGCTTCGTTTTCAGCTGCGTCACGTTAGCCGGAGACAGCTAGGCTAATACCGGAAATGAAGCGGCTTACTTCAAAGTAAGAGCGCATATTTAACACAGCCATATGAGATTATTTTTTTTCGTTTTTCTTTCTGAGGATCTTTGATGTATCAACAAAAATTAGACAAATAATATTATCATGACGTTATAATTATTATTATTTTAATATTAATATGAATGATTACTGAGGTGTGTGATGTATGTATACGGTATATTTGTTTATTTGATTAATTAATTCATTCATTCATTCATTCATTGTTTACATTTTATTAATTAATTAATTAATTTTAGTTATTCTCTTGCTCCCCCATGCCCTCTGTATGTGTATATATGGATATGTTTGTGTTTGTACAGTATATTTGTATCTAAGTGCCGCTCACACAACCATTTATCCTGACACACACACACACACACACACACACACACACACACACACACACACACACACACACTTCACCCTGCTTTTTGTTTTGATTTTTACTTTCTTTGTATAATATTTTTGTTTTTTGTATGTCCCTACACGTGTCTTCATCTGTTTTGTAATCACTATATAACACAATATGAAAATATAATGACATCAACAACAACAACAACAACAACAACAATAATAAGAATAAGAATAATACTTTTATTATACTAATTAAAAGAAGAAGAATTATTAATCATATTGGCAAATCTGGTTGCCACTTCTGCCTAACTTTCAGCCTATGTCCGTTTTTTTGAACTTCATGATAAAAATAATATTTTTCATTTTATTGTAAAATAGGATGTCTTGCTATAATGAAATATGTGAGTGCAAGGAAGTTTCCTGATCAGAGATCTTAGTATTATTTTCTTTTCATGCGAGGGGTAACGTTTTCAAATGATTGTGGCAAATGTTTCAGCTAGAGAAATTAAAAAAAAATAGATTATGTAGACTCATATTCTAATTTCATGATTTCATGAGTCATTCCTTCCAATATTATGACACAAATTAGTTTTTTTTAATTCTGTTTTGAATTTAACATCCCGGCTGTGCATACTATGGTTGAAAATTGTATTTTAACAAGTTTACCTTATATATTTTCCTCACTGTGGTATTTTTCTTAACGCAATAAGATTGTAGTATATTCACTTAGCATTTTAATTTGAAACACACAACCGGAACTTCTTTTTTCTAGCTAAACATCAGAGAGGAGTCCGTCTTCTCCGTTTCCTCCTGACTCTGCTGCTTTTCGCTGAGCTACATCGGCCGAGCTAAGCGTATCCCGTAACTACATGCCAGATGATGCACTGAGGGCGGTTTGCAGTAAAGACCAGCCGCTATGCAGTGCTGGTGCTCGGTGCGCGGCTTGTAGGTATCCGTGTGGTCGGGTAGACTGAGTCCAGGTATCAGGAAGCTGAAGAAAAGAGAGCAGTGAAGAGCAGACGGACAGGAGGCCACGGTTCCCCCTCACACACATACACACATCACCACGGCCTTGATGGTGATGTATGCAAGGAAACCAACAAGAGTCAGCGATGGGTAAATTAAGCACAAACCACAACATTTCTAAAGTTCCTCTTAGGGTTTGTCTAATTTTAAAATATGTAGGTTGGTTATTCATGTTGGGCTGTAACGTTAACCGTTAGCTATCAGTGCTACGAGCTAACAGTTTGCCTGCAATTAGCTTTGGGCTCCGGATATTTCCTGTAGCTTTATCGACTAACGTTAGCCAACTAACGCGGTGAACGTAACGTTGTGTAACGTTACGATATATTTTAAAGCATTTCTGCTATTTCCCACTTGTGACACAGTGAGCAAACAGCTGTGGCTAAGGTGGCAAATCAAGCTAACTTAGCTAACGGCAGCTAATCACCTCAGGCTAAATATGTCCCAGAAAGTGTGATGCTAAGCTAAGAAAACTAACGTTAACCGTTGAAATGCAAACTAGCTTACATGGCTGTTTGTTCTGTGTGTCTCCACAGGTGCAACGACAGAAGGGATTCCCAATCCTATCAGGTAGGACACATGACAATTTAACTGTCACCTGTCATTACTTTACATTACGCATCAATGTGCAGTATTTCCCATTAAAATGCTAATCCTCATCTAGCTAGCTAGTAATGTTGGAGGCGCAGCAACTATACTCACACTTAATGTACATTTTTGTCTATGGTGTGAGTCAGATCTCACTAACACCTGCAGTTTACTCTCACTTACATTGTCACTTTATGATACTGTTAAACAAAATAAGCCACAAGCAGTTAAATATTTAATGTATGTTTAATCTACATGGCTGATATTGGCTAACAAAGCCTTCCGTAGAAAGTACGGTACCGCAGTTTGTGTGAAGTTCTCGCAAAGCTTGCTCATAAGTTTGCTCTTAAATTCATGTTGTGCTGATGTAGCACCAGGCTTGTCAAGGTACGACAAGGTACGATTTTACACAAGTGTAGTACCATCGCCTTGAACATCGCCATCCACTGATTCTCTTCGAATGGTGACTAACGGCGGAGAACCTTGGCTGTATACAGATTTTAATATTTATTACTAGGGATGTCAATCAATGAAATTATTTAGTCATTATTAATTGCACGATTGTCCGTAGTTAATTGTGATTATCCCATATTAATCACATTTTTTCTTCTGTGCAAAATGTACCTTAAAGGGAGATTTGTCAAGTATGTAATACTGTAATCAACATGAGAGTGGACAAATATGCTACTTTATCCAAATAATCAATTAACAACACAAAACAATGACAAATTTTGTCCAGAAGCCCTCACGGGTACTGCATTTAGCATAGAAAACATACTGAAATCATAACATGGCAAACTCAAGCCCAACAGATGTGTATCAGTGTGTCAGTATACTGACTTGTCAATTTCTTGCTCCAAACTGCGTGTAATTATCATAAAGTGGGCATGCCTGTAAAGGTGGGACTCGTGGGAACCTGTAGAGCTCATTTACATTTACATTTACATTGTCTTGAGGTCAGAAGTCAAGGAACCCGTTTGAAAATGGCCTTGCCAGTTTTTCCATGCCAAAATTTAGCATAAGTTTGGAGTGTTATTTAAACTACTTTGTGACAAGCTAGTATGACCTGCTTGGTACCAATAGATTCCTGGGATTTATATTTTCATATGATGCTTCAATCTAGCTTTAAAACAGATACAAACTGAAGATTGCCAGTTCTGTTAAAATTAATGCTGTTAAAACAAATTTGTGCAAACACATTATGGTGTTAACTTTGACAGCCCTATTTATTACACATGTAATATTTATGTAAACAAAATAAAGAAAAGATGACCCTTACTAACAAGTATTTCTTTCATGCGATATTCAATCTAGACCCATAAATCTCAGCCAAAGAGCCAGTCCAGCAGCCTTCACCGCTATGACAAGGTGCGCGATGGCTCATCGGACCCAACGCCCCCTTACAAGATGCTGCGACGCTCCGACGAAAGTCCCGTCAGCAGACACGGAGATGGCGCCGGGCACGGCAAGGCGAAAACATCTCATGCGGTTAGAGGAAAAAATGGTAAGCCTGGATCTGGTGGTCTGTTGGCCACATGCATGCAAGTGTTATCTTAAGGGATCGTTAGAAGGAAAAGGCAGCATCTTCACCCTGCAATAACCTCAGACAAATAGAAAACATCAGATTCTTCCAGCTACCGGCAAACTAATGGCTCTCAGCTTCAACTTTCTGTAATGAGTTGTTTACACTGACCAAGAAATCCTTAACCCTTGAGTGTCGTGATGAATATCAATGTCCCCAAGGTTTATTTCAACATTACTTTAATGTTGATCTCTGAAATGCTGTGTGGGCTTGTTTTGTGGTATATGCGCTATAACCATTATCACTTTTGAGCCAGCATGGGTACAGAGTTTGACAAAAATTAGGTTATTTACATTGTTTTGTCATCTCACTGTCATCACATCATAACATAGCTTTCACTGCTCAAATGTAAAGAAACAAACACCTCAAACAAGGCATTTTGACAGCAGTTTCGGCCATCACTGAGATTCGGCCCTCTGCAGAACACTGCGTATCGTCTGTGACTTGATAAATGGCTTTGTTGCAGGGACCAGTGGCTCTCCTCAGGAGAACTCTCACAACAACAGCTCCCACCACGGCTCCGACTCGCATGCCACTCAGAGCAAGCCTGCAGACAGGGTAAGACGTTGTCCACTGTTATCTGATGATATACCCTCAGCAATTCCTGTAGAAATTGCAGTCATGCTACTTTGGAGCATGGTATGTGGGACATTATGTACTTGAGGTATCTCTCTCTCTCGGTCTGTGCAGACATTTTTTTTGTCTCAACAACAATGCATGATTGAAACTTCATATTTTTCCCTTGATAGAGTAGATGATGGTCTAATTAGATTTTGGACCTCCTTGTTAAAATATGTAATGATCTAATTATTATATCTCACTCAGTGTCTGGTTGTCAGATTCTTGATATTGTCTGGTTTGACACTGGTTTGAGTATAATGAGTGCAGACCATCTACGCTTTGTGGAAATGATCTTGTTGAATCCACCTGCTACTGTGGCTGGTGGATTCCAAAATCTACTAGGAGATTACTAGGGCTGTCAAAGGTAACGCGAAAGTGAAAAACACCACTGATTTCTTTAACGCATTAACACAACTTGCGATCTTTAGGTTGTATCAGGGTCAGGTTTAGAGTGTTGAAACTGGTATCAGATGAAACTAGAAAACCTAAGGAAGCCATTGGTATGGCTGTTTCCTGTTACTGTTTGCTGCTGCAGAACCTGGGCTGTCAAAGTTGAGGTGGTAATAACACATTAACACAAACTTGTTTTAACGCCATTAATTTTTAAATGCATCATATGAAACTAGAAAACCTGAGGAATCCATCGGTACCAACCAGCTTGTCAAGAAGGAGGTAAAAACTGTCATGGCCATTTTCAAAGGGGTCCCTTCACCTCTGACCTCAAGATATGTGAACGTAAATGGGTTCTCTGGGTACCCACCAGTCTCCCCTTTACAGACATGCCCACTTTATGATAATCACAGTCAGTTTGGGGCAAGTCATAGTCAGTTCAGCACACTGACAGCTGTTGTTGCCTGTTAGGCTGCAGTTACCTGTTTCATGGACTACTGTCAGTATAACCATGTTATAAAAACAGATTTTTGTAATCATAATTGCTCCATTTCTACCCACTGCAACTTTAAGGTACAATTAACTATGCAATTAATAATTTGAATCGATTGGCAGCCCTATAGAGGAAATTCCCATCGTTTTTTGGCTGGTGAGTGAATGAAATCTTGCAGCTGCTTGACTATTTAACCTTTGTGCATCCATCATGAGAGGACAAGAAATCCACAGACGGACAGAGGAAGAGACTTAAGAGACACAGATTATTAAACTTTCTGATAATGATGCCTTCCTGCCCTTCTCTGCTCTACTGTGAAGTTCAGACTCCCCCGTCACCACCCTCTATGCTATCCTAAAGACTCAGGGTAGCCGATCACTCCTGACATTAATGAACTGTAACAGACGTGAGCAGTAAGTGACAGCAGTGTTGACAGTGTGGGATAAATTGAAGAGGAATCCAAACTATACAAATGTTATGTTCTGTTTCTGTCTGGAGTTTATGTAAAAATCTTAAACTGCAAGTCAAGCAATTACAACTTGATTTATTTTGGCACATCCTTTTTTGTTTGTTGTACAACCCTGCTGTAATCTACAATTACTACCACTGTCAACATTTATCTTGGTTAAGATCATCTAACCTTTTTTTTTTTTCTTGCAAGATAGCATGAAATAATGTGTTACCGGGTTCAAGCCTCTGCAGATCAGTCAGGTTTGAAATCGTTGTGATTGTAAATAGGAAAAACAGGGTGAGGCAAAGTGCATTCTCTTCCTGGAATAGTTGTAATGACTGGAATTATATGATCATGAATATTAAATATACCAGCTCCCTTATCCATTACTGAGGGAGGAAAGTGAGGCATGCTCACCTACTAAAGGACACATGGATGCTTATTGATTAAGGGAAGTCTCTAGGCGCTAGTTGCTGAAAGGGTCAAACATGGAGGGGACTCTGGGGAAGTGCAAGATTGTGAACAAGTCTTGGTTTTCTTGGACTGTGAAGAAGGAGGAGAAACTGGTGGCATCTATTGTTCCATTGTTCAACAGTTTTTTGTATAAATTTTCACCAGCAGCAGGATTGAAAACAATCGCAAAAACAGTCTAGTCGTAGTCCTGCGAATAGCGACCCTGCATGATCCCCATTCTTTATAAAATCTCACAGTCTGTGACTAAAAGCTCTCTGATTCATGTGACACATTGTCTTTAGATGTGAGAGGGTGTCAGACTATAGTCTCTAGTGGATGATAGCGCTAGCTTTAATAACGTCTCCTGTCTCCAGGACCCAGCAGACGACTGGACAGAACACATCAGCTCCTCTGGGAAGAAGTACTACTACAACTGTAGAACCGAGGTCTCCCAGTGGGAGAAGCCCAAGGACCTGCTGGAGAGGCAAGACATTACAACATGCGTACACTGAAAGCCAGTTCAATTTTTAACCTGAAAGACTAATCGAGATTCTCATGCAGAGTGGTGCATTATGAGATCTCGCAGTCTCAACACAATATCATAACTTAGGGAACAGAGTCTGATTTCAACCTGCACATTGTCACTGTTGCTTTCTTTTCAATCTGCTTCAGGGAACAACGGCAGAAAGACTCAGTCAAGATGGCGGCGAATAGTTTCCCCAGGGACATGGACTACAGACAAGAGGCCTTGCAGGACAAAGCCTCAACAAGTGAGTACAGCAGAATTATAACTCCTAAGGAACGTGGTTTGTGTTTTTACATCATCTGGTGCACACATTTCCTTTGACAAATATCATTTTGTTCTCTTGCCCTGCTCGGCTCCACAGAGACCACATCAGGGGACCAGTCCACAGCATCCAACTCCGGCCATTCCTCCTCATCCTCTGCTTCTCAGAGCCTGAACTCTGCTCCCGGTGCTTTAGCTTCCACCCCCTCCGCCATGTCCTCCTCCTCTTCCTCCTCTACGGGGCAGGTGCCTCCGTCTGTACAGTCCCCGTCACCAGCACTGCTGCAGGACCCAGCCCTCCTGCACCAGCTCCTCCCGGCGCTGCAGGCCACCCTGCAGATGAACAACGGCAGCATGGACATGGCGAAACTCAACGAGGGTGAGGGCACAAGACATGTCACTTTTAACACCGCTGTCTTTTTCTATAGCATCATCAGGGTCGCCGAAGTCCTGAATTTTAATGGAACTCTGTGCTTTGTGGGATGCTCTATATAAAAAATACCACAATTTAAGACCTACATTGGCCCAAATAAGATGCTATGAAATTATATTTGAATAAGTAGGGGTCGATTCTTACATGTTCACAACATCACCCGAATTCCCCCCGGGGATCAATAAAGTGCTATCTTATCTGATGAGAGTAGCGTTATAATGCACGCTCCTACAGAGAGTGTTGATCTATGGTTGTTTGTATCCTCATGGGCGATACCCATGCTGCGTTTTTCACACCCTCAAATCCATCGTTCTCAATGTAGATGCATGGCAGAGGTGCTGGTCTAGTTTTCAGGGCGCCACAGCTTCGCCCCAAGCGCCTAGCAGGCAGATATCTTTTCTTTCTTTAGTAAATATGTGGAGGAGAAGTTAATCGTTTTAGCGCAGGGCTACCCGGAGCTTCATAATCTGTCCATCAACCTATTTTGCTTCACCCTTTCTGTGCAAAAATGCCCCAACATCCAGTTGAAAGGTCAACCAGACTGACAGCAGAATCAAGCAGTAATGTTACTGTGAGGGATTTACGGTGCTGGAAATACATTTCTTTTTTTTTTTTACTTTGTTTAGTTTAGTCAGTGAGGCTTTTACTGCTAAATTACCTCATTACTTTACTTTAATTACTTCATCATCGTCATCACAGCACACAGGTTTCGGTTGCTTAGTAACGGCAGGCGCAACAGTAGCGCAACCTCCGAAGCAGTGATTGACGATGAGGAAATTTTCCCACCATGGTGTAACAGATTACAAGAAAAAATGATGTCAACATGTATAGCTTTCTTATGTTGATCTTTAACGTCTGGTATGCCCTTTGATTGTCTCAAAACCACATAAAAACAAGAAGCATGCGCCTGATACGAGCGTACAGAACAGTATCCACAAGTGGAAAAGCATCCTCGCGAGGGAGCATTTCTGCTCCGCGTGCGCAAATTCAGTCCTGTGAGCACCGGGCTGTGACGAGCGCTCCATCGTCGGGTCGACTTTTGAGACTTTGGAGGCGGTGATGGTATAGACGGTGGCTGATTTCGCTGCTCCTTTGATTGGTCACTTTGAACACCTACACTTTCTGACAGCAAAGGCAGAACATGAACAAGTGTAAATCATCTCTTAACATATTTAGTTATCAGAAACGGACTGTGGATTGGGGCTGTGCATGGGTTAGCACAGCAAGAGGGTCACAGGTTCAAATCCGGCTTGGGACCCTTCTGTGTGGAGTTTGGAGTTGCGGAAAGAGGAAGTGCAAATGTTCCTCTGGTTGTCGTTGAAGCGTTGCGTTGAAGATAATGTTGCTGCAGTTTCTGGTGCCGTCGCTACGCCGATCAGCTGAGAATCCCGCCTACACTAAAGGGGGGTACTTTCTGCAGTGAAAACTCTGCGTTCGTGGACTATTCTGCATTTTGGTCTTAGTCGACAAAGATTTCTTTATTTGGTTTTTTTTTATGCTAAATGATTTATTTCCAAGAAGCTCATGAGCACATCTCTGGTAAACACAAGATTTAAAGTGGTGCTTATGTGTGACTCTTTGTGGAGAAGGTCAGTTTCACAGATCTGTCCATTGAGTCAACTAATCCATTAGTCAAGAAAATCATGGATTTAGATTTGATTTATTATTGTGTCACGCATAAATAATATGCCCAACCCAAACAGGGCTTACAAGACACCATTATTTAGAAAATAAAAAAGAGACAAAGGCGGAAACCAAAGTGGCAGCATAACTTACAGAGAAAACTATCCTAATAAACCGTCCTGGCATTTTTTCCAAGCTTGAGAAACAAAAGTAGGCGACTTATAAGCATCAAAATTAAACAGCCCTTTCAACTTGTCATCATTCAGATGCCAAACATTTCTGGATTAGTGAACAGACATTTCATTTAAAGTAGAGGTTTGTAACTCATCATAATATAGACAATACAAAAGAAAATGTGATTCATTTTTAACTTCTAAGTCGAATACTTCACAAACCTGTTGACCTCCTGGATGTTTTTAAATCTTCCAACTTCAAGTGCCAGAGGAAGGATTCCTGTTCTTAACTGTGCAACTAAAGACCTTTAACTCTGTGATAAGTTTGCTAGAACATAAAATTCAGTGCCACAACAGTGCTTGATTTGAATAAAAGTTTGTAGTTTTGGTTTTTAACAATATATCTTTCAACCATAAGTGTTAGTCTGTTCGACGACGGCTCTAATGCTAACTGCCGGAGAACATAATAGCTGACGGCTTTCAAGAGGCTGACAGGAGAGTGTGTGAGTGTGTGTTTCTGAAAGGAAAATGCTTCAAGGATGAAGACTCTGTTCTCCTTTTTTTTAAACAATGTCTCAGGGAAACTTTCCGAACCAGACAAGTGTCAGAGGGTGTTGTATCTTCACAAAATCTTTTTCCGAACACAAGTGTTGGAGGGGGAAAAAACCCTAGCCTGTTTTATATTCAGGCCAATACGATGTTCACACAGTTGTGTGTATGGTGAAAAATCTTCCCTTATCTGTGTGTCGTGATCCTGTTATGAACGGGTGACTGTGTTCTGCTGTTACTAACTCTGGGCCTTCACTTGTCATTTGATGAACTTCTGCTCATTTTTTTGCAACAGTCGTTTGCTGGTAAAATGACATGAACCGACTCCTGTGGCTGGTTGAAGAGATGAATCTGCCCACTGATTTGTTTCTTATCTTATCTTGTTTTCTGACTTAACTGTGCATGTTTGTGCACTCACCTGTTTTGCATCCTTGCTCACTCACGTGTGTGTATGTGTGTGGTGTGTGTGTGTGTGTGTTTTTCCTCTTTCCTCCCTGCAGTCTTGGCCGCTGCTGTCACCCAAGCTTCCTTGCGGTCTGTGCTTCATAAGCTCCTCACTGCTGGACCTGCTTTCAACGTCACTGCTCTGCTCTCAGCTGCTCAGCACTCCAATCAAGGTACGGCCTCCTCGCTGTTTCTCACCATCTGCTACACAAACTCATTTTTTAAGGGTCCTGCACTCCCCGTCTCCACAAATCTTTTCTTTTTTTTTTTTTTTTTAATGCGATGTACGCAACTTGTAGTTGACCTTCAGTCAATGAAATTCTTCATTTTCTGCAAGTTAACTGCATGTATCGCTTGAGGGTTTTTCAGATTGAATATAGCTATGTGGGAAAAACAAAAGGTGTCCTCCCATGTTTTCCAATGAGCCTCCTCTGCTGGAACAGAGGATGTGTTGCATAGCAATCGCAACAAGTGCGCCAGAAAAAGTTGACACAAGTCGTCTTGTGTCCGACCTGAAAGCCTGACTAGCCTTTTAAATTAGTTGTTGTCATTCATATTGTTGTTCTCCACTCCGAGCAAGCAAATTACTTAGCTTTGAATTTCTTGATATTCGTCACGACTCATGTTCTTTATTTGTAAAGTGTAAAATGATTAAATCAAAAGGAAAGCATAGTGATGAAGCTGTTGTCCTCCCTTCAGCCCAGCACTCCAGTCAGTCCCCCGTCTCCCTGACGTCGGATGCATCATCGCCGCGGCCGTATGTCTCACCGCGGAACGGCACGCCGCAGAGCAACCAGAAGTCCCTTCTGGGAGGGCACGCCGGCAGCACCGCGTCCTCACAAACAAGGGTGAGTCGCAGAACCAAAAGTAACAGAAGAGCCCAGTTTGAAAAACAGAGGAGGACTTCCTCTCGCCCATGACTCACCCCCGCTCTCTCTCCTCTCCACTTTGTTATGACTGCCCTCGTCTCTTACATCTTTTCTTCCCGGTTCACCGCCCATTTTGTTTTCATACTATTTCTTTCTCCCTCGCCATCTGCTCTTCCCTCTTCAGGGCAGCATGTCTTCGGGTAAACAAGGATCAGCCCCCCTGTCTCAGACCGCGGAGAAGCGTCCAGAGGACCCCAGAACTCTCCAGCAGAGAAGGTAGACATCACTTCACAAGACGGCGTTTTGTTGGTGATCATAGATTGCTTGGAGGTAAAACAAACAAGTAGGCCTTTCACAGCTGAGAGGACACCTGAATTACAAAACAGACTTGAACAGCAACATGTGTCCCAAACAGTTTCATAAGGACCATTTGTTTGGTAGAAAGTGGTTCCAAAGAGGTCTGACTTTTATTTAGAGTAATGTTTTATGGAAAGACATGTAAACAATGATGAAATAATGTATTGTAGGAGACATACTATTACATACAGGGTTCCTGTGCAGTATTGAGTTTGATTTTAGCCATTTCCAGATGTGGATAAGTATAAAAAAAGAGTCTGGAACAAATTTCTAAAAGTACATTGATCATACAAGCAGTGTTTTTCATGGCGTTTGTGTGAGGTGGTGTGGGTCAGAGTGGCCTTGAAGCTCAAGAAGTAGGCAATAACTGAACATACCCTGCGTAGGAGGCGTACCAACATAGGTGGGTGCTCAGATAAAAGTCCTGCCATCTCAACATCCTGAGATGGATTTCTGTCCTTGGTGCTAATAGAGTGGATTAACTGTGTTTTCCTGTGCCAGGCCAGGGCATAGTCTGCAAAACAGCTCAAAATGCAAAATGTTTGTGAAATGTCGTCCAGCTGTCTGCGAAGGGACTGAACGGCCACGATGGGGAAATGCAATTTTTACCCGAGGGCTGGCTTGACGATCCTAAATAGAAAGTCTGGTTGGTTAAAAATTCCAAATGGGAAAAGAGAGCCGGATGCAAAGTTTGTCTAAAATCTTGTCACAGCATCCTCCCTGAGTCGCAAAGCCAAACATGGTCTGAAAAATTTACCAAGAAGACTGAAAATTTGAGTCTGGAAAAGTATTGAATGTTGAAATGGAAAATGTGTAGGAATCCTATACATAAAAGCATATCCAGTTTCTTAAAACACTTTCTCCACTTCTAATTATGTAGTTATGTTTTTGACATAATATCACTTGGACTTCTCTAGACAGTCTCATAGACTGCTTTATTGTCATTTCTGCACATGCAAGGCGACGTGCACACAGGGTAACAAAACTACATTTCACAGGGACCACATAGAAAGATATGAAATTAAAGAAAATATTAAATAACACACAATACTCAGGACGTCATGGCAGCAAAGTGCTAAATACAGTGACGAGGTTGGTTATTCACCCAAATATTTTTATTCAAAATATCATGAGCATTGTTTGATGACGGTAACAAATGGGGAGAACTAAATACTATGGGCTGAATTATCCGCAGTATCTGCGACTAATATCAGCATTCCAACATTATGGAAGCTGCAGCTGGATTTTATTTACACCGTCCACACACCGGTAATCCGTTGTCTCGCTCCACCAGCCAGGAGATTCTGTTCACAAACATATCTGGTGCCGCGCTGGCTCACGTCCCCCCCGGCGGCAGCTCCAGCCAATCACAGGCCGACAACCCCGGCTCCTTCACGCCCACCCTGGCGACTCATTTTGACGAGAGCCTCATCAGACATATCCAAGGATGGCCTTCAGAGAACACTGAGAAACAGGTACTGACCGCCTCAGAGATTTCCACGTGTTACCAGTCACCGCTGTGTTTTGTAGCTGCAGCATCATTACGGCGCTGCGGAAGCAGTACAGCTTTTATTCTGTCACTAAAATACATGTCATCTAAAAGTCCACTTACTTGGCATTTCTGAAGCTTTCAAGCTAATCTTGTGGCCTTTTTCAGAGGTTGTAAAAAAAAGCTAAATCATCTCTATCTTTACCTGAAGAGGAAGGCCATCAGTTGTAGTTGAAAGCTTTGGAAATAAGTGGTCATTTTCTCTGAAACCTAAGACTAAACTTAAAGCTCAACTTTTGATTAATTCAGAATGAGTAAGCCAGTGTTCTTGTTCTCCAAGTATTGATGAATGTTGTGAAAATGTATAGTCGTGCATACTTAACAATAATCACTGGTCCTTCTCTGTCAGGCGGCTCGGTTGCGCGAGGACATCCACAACATGGGCAGCTTGTACATGTCTGAGATCTGCACAGAGATGAAAAACCTCCGCTCACTGGTTAGAGTGTGTGAAATTCAGGCCACGCTGAGGGAACAGAGGTAAGACGGATGTTAAAATTTGCACCCGCGTTGGCCGACGACGACGTTCACGTCACACGTCCGTATAATTATTTTCTCCTCGACAACAGAATCCTGTTTCTGAGGCAGCAGAGCAAAGAGCTGGATAAGCTGAAGAACCAGAACTCGTACATGGTGTGAAGACCTGCCCAGGGAAAGGACGGATGGATTGAAATAACGACTGAAGAAGAGGAGTAGACATGGGACAGCCAGCTGCCACAGCCTGTTCATTCTCCCCACCAGAGCAACTGAGAAAAGCTGTTAGACGACAAAATGAGACGGCGGCTGACGAGGTGAAGCTCCATCATCCCGAACATGTCTTTTGTTTTTCCTTTTCTTTTTTAAAAAAAGTTCTTTTTCCAGTGTCCACAACATGAATTGCTCTTGTCGGACACTTTAACCAGTGGACATAGAGGACCTGAGGCTCTTTTCAAACAGCACCTTTTCAGACTGTGAACCTTGGATTGTGTGTATTGTACTGGGTTAACTTGTTTTCTGGTGTGTTTTTGATGTGTAGTGGTCAGGAAAAGATTACAATTCATTCTTGGGAAAACGAAATAAAACAAAAGCATCTCATAATAATTGGTGTGACACAGTTCTGGGGTGGGGGGGCGGGGGGTGGGGGCACCCCGATCTTCTGAAATGGACTTGCATTGAAATGTATGAATTCAATGGCAGTGATGTTACTAATGTTATTTTTAATTCATTCTACTTGTCCGTGGTTTTTGCCATCCCAGCGGCGTCTTCGAGCTGGTTGGTTTTATGAGATTAGCGAAGACCTTTGGCCAGAAGTTTCTGAAAAATACTTAAATGTGCTTCAGTTGTTTTTCCCAGTTGGTGGGAATCTGGTTCCAGTGGTGCAGATTCACTGGGACGTTATGGCTAGTTATGTCAAACACACTCCAGATGTTTCAAAGCCATGTTGAAAGAGCCTACATTATTGGACCTAGGTTGGCTGCTAGTGCATAATGAGGGTTGCATTTGTTTGTAGCCCTGCTGGCTGTTATCTTATCCCCTTCCTTTATTTGTCTTTTTTTTGTGTGTGTGTAATTATCATTTTATTTCTCTCCCAAGTCAGATTGGGGGATATATTTCATTCCTTTTGTGCAGCTTAGCAAGAGATTGTGTAAAAGAATAGAAAAGTGACTGAATTCACAGTCATGTAAAGCTAAATTATTGTTGCACATGATTGAACACGTCCTTGTAGTCATAAAGGGGGGAAAGATCGAAGGAAAGACGTTTTATTTTTTCAAAAAGGCAACTCGTGTTTTGTTAAGTCATTGTTTTGTTCAGATGTCGAGGCTGCAGCCCTTTTTATCAACTGACTCGAGCCAGATTTGGCTGTTTTTTTTTTTTGTTTTGTTTTTTTAAAGGGTTCATTCATGATGAGAGGGTATACTTTTTATATGAACACCACATTCAATTGCAGTCATACACTTCCACACCCTTAAAGCAACTTTTGTCTCTCACCTGTTCTTTTCCTTGTCCTTGAGTAGTTTCCACCAGATCTGATGTGCACACTTTTTGGGGGGGGGAGGGGGGCGTGGGTTTGGGGGCTTTGTATTCCATAAAATATAAAAATAAAATATTATACCACAACTTGCTGGAGTTTTGCTTGTTGTTCAGCCCTTCTGGACTTTGATTTTGTCTGTGTGTGTGCTTGTGGTCTTGTATTACTCATGTTGTGGGGACATACATCTGTTTACACAGTCACATTATGGGGACGCCGTCCTTTTAGGGACATAATGCAAGTCCCCATAATGTAAATCATTCAGTTTTAAGGTGAAAACTTTGTTTAATGTTAGGTTTAGGTTAAATTTAGGTTAAGGTTTAGGCAAGTATTGCTTAAGTCTCCAAAAATTAATGAAAGTCAGTGCAATGTCCTCTAAAGTGAAGGAAACAGGACTGTGTGTGCTGTATGCCTTGAGTAAATTTCTTGATGAATTATGCATCTTGTAATTTTGCTAAATTAAAGTGTGTAATTATGCAGCTAGAGGAGGATTAGGTTGACAGCTTTGGGAAATGTATGTGCGATGAGATCACACCATGCACTTAGTCAGTGATTTGCCAGCTGCAGGGGTGTCTATGGTCGGACGTATAGCCCATTAAAATTCAAGAAACGTGACATTTGTGGAGTCTCTGAAGGAGTGCTGCTCCATTTCTGGCCACAAGATGGTGACAGTGAACATATTACTATGAATGTGGTTCTGCTTATGTGTGGATTTATACTCTCACGGCTCTATCAGATTATGAAAGTTATGACTGAACATGTCGTCAGTAAAATGTAGCCTAGACAAAAGCCGGAGGCTGAATAAGGTTTGAATCTTGTTGACCGGTGTTGTTATTCTGAGGCAATCGTGATTGTAAATTAGCCAGAAACTTAACATTTACCACCATGTCTTTGATTCTTTTGCTGGTAGTCAGGCTCTGTCTGCTGACATACACAAGGGCTGGACTTCACTGATATGAGCTTGGACTCTGACCTCAGTGGGCAAAGTTATGTGATGCTTTTCTACCACAATATAGGCGTGCAGACGGTAGACGATTTCCTGCTGAACATGCATGTGAACGCTGACAGCTGAAATAAATGTAGAGGCGCTGCTGAAAATGAGGAAATCTGAAATTGTCTCAACAGCTCAAGTGTGTTGCAGTGCGCTGCTGAAAAGCCTGGAAGCTGAAATGTAAAACTACCAGAACTGAAAGCTGACCTGCATTACCTAAAGAAGCCAAGAGCTGAAATGCATAGCTAGAAAAGCAAGAAGCTAAACTGTAATACTGTCCAAGCCGTAAGTTGAAAGGAAATGCCTGAAAGACTTGAAAGAAGAAATGCTTTGTGTTAATATCAGACAGATGAACTGCATTGCCAAACACTGAACAGCTGAGAAGTGAAATGTATTGCCTGAAAAGAAGACGGCTGAATAACGTTGTATGGAGATATCGGAAAGTTGAATACAAGTTTAATAGTTCAAAGTCGTGAAGCCCATTGACGTTCATTGTAAAAACAAAAAAGAAGGAAGAAAGAAGCAGAATACCAGTATAAATGACCTTAAAGAGCTAAACAGTTCAGTTTTTGAATGGTTTCTATAGCTGAAAGTGTGCAGATGTACTAGATACACATAAAAAAGTCCTCCTCCGAGCATGTTACTCCTAACACTTGTGTTTCCTTGTTTTGTCATGATTTGTTATATTTATGTCATAATAAAATCCCTTGTTTAGTACTTAGATAGTGATGCTCAGATGGCAGCTCCACTCACGTCATGTGTCCTCTGTTCAACAAGCCAGATTAGAAGAAACACTTACAGTTACAGCAGTTATTTGCTGTTCAGTTCAAGTTAGCTGTGAGATTGAATTAAATATTAAATGCACATTATCTGCATATAACCTGCTGTGATTTCCCTTGTGAAGTGTTGAAATTCCTTTTGACCCGTACCAAACATTAAAACAGTTAGAACAATTTAAACTGGTGACAAGTAGGACAAAACAATAATAACAGCCTCCGTTCATCCAAAGCAGGGATTCTCAAAGTGGGGTCTAAGGACACCCAGGGGTCCTTGGCACTCGGTCAGGGGGTCCGCGGTATAATTTGCTATCAATTATAAAATTGTGAAGAAAGTGCAAATCTCCAGATGGGCCCAATAAACAAGCATCCGCATTAGCTCACATTAGCTCTGGGCCACTAGAAACTCTGATATGATTGTGGCACACGGCAAAAAGTTTATTTTAAAGTTGAAGCACCGACTGAAAGTCAGCTTTAGACTGATAAATTTAATTTTAAGACTGAGCTGGTCTTGCTCCTGTTCATTTTCTGAAAACTTCTAAGATCAGTTACTTGAAATGTAGGCCATAAATGCTGTCAAGTCCAAATGCAATTTGAATAAAATCACTCTCTGTTTAAAGGTATATCAGTGGTATTAACATTCACTAACATTGCAAATTTCGCTGCTGTAGGACTAATGACTATTTGTGGGATTATCTAAATATCCCCAAAAAAATCAAAGGCCTGTCTTCAACAACCTCTTTGGCTGCTTCTTAAAACCTTTTGTTGTAGTTTTTATTCAGCTGACTGCTGACTACTGTTTTACTTTTCATTTTACTACACTGTATGTTGACCCTCATTATTCTGCTGTAGTTTAAAAAAGAAATCTGTATTTTTTTTCTGTTCATAGTCTTTTAATCGGCTGTTTCCGATTGCTGATAAAGTTCAAACTAGGGCTGTCAAAGTTAACTTGATAACGAGTTAACACAAATTTGTTTTAATGCCACTAATTTCTGCATCATATGAAACTAGAAAACCTAAGGAATCCATTGGTACCGTGTCATACTAGCTTGTCGGGAAAGAGGTTAAATAATACTCCAAACTTTTTCAAAGGAGTCCCTTGACCTCTGACCTCAGGATATGTGAATGTAAATGGGTTCTATGGGTATCCATGAGTCTCTCCTTTACAGACATGCCCACTTTATGATAATCACATGCAGTTTGGAGCAAGTCATAGTCAAGTCAGCACACTGACACACTGACAGCTGTTGCTGCCTGTTGGGCTGCAGTTTGCCATGTTACGATCTGAGTATATTTTATATGCTGAATACAGTACCTGTGAGGGTTTCTGGACAATTACTGTCAGTGTTTTGTGTTGATAATTCATTTCCAATAATAAATATATACATACATTTGCATAAAGCAGCATATTTGTCCACTTCCATGTTGATAAAAGTATTAAATACTTCATAAATCTCCATTTAAGGTACATTTGTACAGATAAAAAAAAAGAAAAAATGCTGATTAATTTGCAATAAATTTCAAATCATCATGGACAGTCATGCAATTAATCACGCTTCAATATTTACATTGTAAACAGCCCAACTTTGAACAGATTTCATCATTCGTTGCAGTAATTTTGTCATACATGTTGAATAAATAGATGGAAACATTTAGTAGTTTACTGTTATCATCGTCACTTTCAAACAGAAGACTGTCAGACCTGTTGTTTGGTCACGCCGACCTTCAGTGGTAATATCTTCAGTGGGACTACATCCACAGTGCTAATGTATGGAAACAGCCTCTCAGTGAAAGTGTGTTTGAAGGTGTGTAGGTGTGTGGTAGTGTCGGGATCAGAGAACGACAGCTTTCCTCTGTTCAGGTCCAGGTTCACTCTGATCCTCTGGAGCTTCCTCGGCACTCTGAGATCAGTGGCTGGAGCAGGTAGTGACCGTGCTGAGTATTCACCTCTATGGAACCGCATTTCCCATAATCCAGACTTTACGACTCCCTTCCCCCGGAAGGACTCCACTAACACACCCAGTGACCAGAATATGTTGTCTCCAACCTCGACATCCCAGCTGTGAGTCCCTGAGTTAAAGCCCTCTGAGCCTTGGACGATGTAATAATCATCAAACCTCTCTGGGTTAACAGGGAGCTTCTGCTCCTCTCCTGCTCTCCCGCTGGTCAGATCTTCACACAGGAAGAGTTCTACATTTGCAGTGTTTGGGTCCAGAATCACAGGAGAGTAGGAGACCAAATCCTTCATTTTATTCCAGATGTTGAAGGCCAGGTTGCCCAGGTGTTCGGCCTCGTGAATCAGAGCTCCTGGGCCCAGCTGTGGATCCTCCAGTAGGGGGTGCTGCTGGACTCTCTCCACTGCAGCCCTGTAGTCTTGCATGAATGAGACCTCCTCAGCTCTCAGCTCCTCCTCTGTGGCTCTGACAGTGACTGAAAGAGCTGCTATCTCTGTGCTCAGAGCCTCCATCTTCTCCATCATCACCTGACTCTTCTGCTCCTCTTCCTCCTTCAGTGCAGCCATCCTGGCCTCCTCTTCGTCCTCTAGAAACTGGTGAAGCCTCTTAAACTGCTCCTTAATCTGCCTCTCTGTGTGTTGAGCCTGGACCTTAATGTGCTCTGCTGCTTGATTAAACTTGACTTGAACTCGCTCAAAAGCCTCTAACTTCTTTTTTAAGGGCTTCAGAGCGTCCTGAAGTTTCTTCTTGTGCTGTCGCGCAGCTTCGTCGATGGGGCTGAATCTGTGGTTGGTGTGCTTTTCTGAGTCTCTGCAGACGAGGCACACCGGCTGCTGGTGGTTCAGACAGAAGAGTTTCAGTTTCTCAGAGTGCAGACTACAGAGAGCCTCTGAAGATCTCCAGTCTCTCTCTTGTAAGAAGGCCTCACACAGGTTCTTTAACACCAGACTAACAGGTGGGTTTTCCTTTGAAGACCGCCTCTTACAAACTGGACACTCGCGTGTTGGTTTCTCTCTCCACCAGCACCTCAGGCAGTCTTGACAGAAGCTGTGACTACATGACAGAACAACAGGGTCTCTAAAGACATCGTGACACACCGGACAGCAGTGATCCTCCTCTGATCTGGAAGCCATTTTGTGTCTGAGTAGAGCAGAAAACACAGCACCTTAAAATCAAGTCAGTCGTGTTTCCCCTCCTTGCTTCCTGAAAAGTTTTACTTTGAGTCTTTGAGTGTCTCTTCAGTCAGCAACAGGTTGTAGTTGAAGTATTTCACTACTTCAGTACTTCCTCCTATAACTCTCGGCCACTCAGTAGAAGTCACAGCTTTTGTAATGAAGGTAAATCTTACCATCTATCTGTCGGAGTGTCTCATCTCAGTGAGAACTCGACAGTGACAACCTTGCCTCCTGGTCTGTCTCATGATGTGGGGTGGAGCTTTGTCAGGCAACCGAAATGCTGATTCAGCAGCATTTGCACCTATAAAACAGAGTTGCTGATTGACAAGTCAAAAGCATGATAAACAACCACTGAAAGTAGTGTGCTCATGTCTTTTATCTAAGTATTTCACCCAGAGTGCTGTATCTAGGATGACATTGAACTTGGCCTTTCAGTTCGATAAGCAGCTTTTCTTGCTTGCACAGCTCCGCAGTGAGACTCTGAGCAAAGGTCGACTCACACACCCCTGGCAAACTTTCAGAGGAGTCGTACCTGTATCGCTATGCTAGACGAAACACTTTTAATGAGGGTTCATTCGGCCCCTAAAGATTTGTGACCAAGATACATACTGAGAGAAACATTTACAGTTTACAAAAAAATAAACTTGCTCTCGATAAGACAAAATATAAGGCCTGATCCCACCAGCATTTAAAATGGCCCAATCAGCTAATTACAAAGGGAATCATACCTGCAGTGGTATTGATTCTTGCAGGTAGAAATGAATCTTGTATTCAGCAAATTTAATTTGTCCAAGATATTTGCCTCTGAGATTTCTGCCTAATACAATAGAGGTGAATGGAATTTAATTTAAAGCTGCTAAATGTGAGATTGGAAGCACTTCTGTTGCCTCCACCAAGCCGTCTCTCAACATGGCGGCGGCTCGCTGACAGTGAAAGCAAGGGCAACACTGCTGACAGAGGTAACAGTGCTAACCTGAGAGGGAACCGAAGGGTGGGTGCAATGTATCATTTGCAACTGTGTTATTAGCTTAAATCTTGCTGTATGAGATCGTTGCAAAACGGCGGCCATGAGCAAGCCGTTGGCGCACACTCACATGCGGCGATTTCAACAAAGCATGGGGAAGCTCGGATTGCAACACACCAAGCCTCAAGAAAGAGCGCTGGTTGTTGATCCCAATTCTGGTAGTGGCCAAACAGCGGTACTGCAACTTCTGTGTCTGTCACGTGACGCCATTGGTCTCACAAAGGCTTTTCCCATAGACTTACATCGGATAAGACCCTAACCCAGTATGAACTCTCGAATAGCCCTTATTTAAATCATTTGGTCCTAAAAGTTGTACAACGCACTAATAGCTGAATCTTGTTCATGTGAATGAGAGCCAGACCAGGCTAGCGCGAGGGCTGGGAGGCGGAGTTAGCGATCTGTGATGACAGCGTGACGTTGTGACTCCGTCACCGAGCCATGCGACCGAGCGGACGCTGCTGCTCCTGCTCTATGGGCTCAATGGATGCGGAAGATCAATGGAAGATCTTTTGGAAGTCGAGCCATTTTGGCATCATGCGCCCCTGAGCAACTTTCATAGGAATGAACAGGGCCCCGTCTCCAACGCTGTATCCAATTCTCTTAATACATCCAAGCAACACACACAGAAAGAGAGCGACTTCATTCTCTGCTCAGGTAGACATTACTCCTCTATATCTTTACATAGTGAATAGTTATTTTCTGCTGTATTAATACTCTGGATATAGCATCTTTAATATGCTCACACCATAACAAAAAATGACAGCATCATCACTTCCAATGTGAGGCGACCCGTTGAACAAAACACTAGTGCAGCTTTTCATCTCATTTAGAGACACTGCACGGACTGCAGATACGCTTTGGTGTCTAATGATGTTTGCGTATCAACTCGATCATGTCTTGCAACTTAAAAGCATGTGTGCTGATGAACTTCAGAAGTGTTGTTGTTGTTTTCCTCTTCAGATATATCAAGTAAACTAAATTCTGCACTTGAGGATTCTTGTTCTGAGGTTGACCAACTTTGATGGTTTGATGTGTTTGAAATGTTTAATTTGTGTCGAGACGCATGTTTGATCCTTTCAGTTTTCGGTGAGATCGCAAGACTGAGCATGAGCAAAGTGTTGACGTTAGAATAGTCTTGTTTTTACTGAGTGGAAGAACTGCACTGGTCAACATTGCCCGCTCATTTGGAGCCAATAAATCTTTTTTATACCATTGTGTATTCTGCATTCAGCCTCAATTTCATTTATAACCATTTAATCCAAACACAAGAGAGTCTGCACCTGAGACTTTTTTCCAGTTGGTGCATCAGCAGCTATATGTGCAGTGATGACCAAATGTGTCCGCTAGAGCTGCTCCATTTGTCCTCATATCCAGTATTACCAGAGAGCACGGAGCATGGCGGACGGCATGGTGTTGCTCTCATTACGAACCAATCTGCAGCAGTTACAGCTTCATCATCAGCGTAGCAGTAAACACAATTAAAAATCCTGTTTTATTATGTGTTCTACGACTCTGAATGGACCCATTAATTTTGGGGTTAATCTGAAGTGAGATAATAGCGATTTAATTCATCTTGGTTATTTATCTTTGTCTGACTGCTAAACACATTTATTATGTGCTGACATAGTACCTTAGACTGACCCACGCAATCTACTGTACAAGTCTGTTGTTCTTAATATTTTTTGTCATGTGTGTTTGTAGTCATAGATATCTTTTTGTCCATTTACAACAGTGACACATTTTTATAATCCCAGTGGTTTAAATTAAGTCAAGCATATTTATTCTCACCTCCTAAATCACAGCTGATAATGAATCTTAAGCTACGTGACACATTCAAATGCTCTTTTGCCATTTTAATGGAGAAGGAAAGTTAACTCAGCCTCCTCACAGGTCTGCAGCCAACAGCCTGCAGCCTTTGCATCACCGATGCCAAGTCCTGGGGCCAGTTGCATTAAGTTAGTTTAAAACCAGTCTGCCTAGATTTTCGGATTAGACTAGTCTAATTAAACTTGTCTGTTGCATAAATATTAAGACGCTTAATTTGAGGCATGAAAGTTGGCCACCTCTCCGCTGGCTAAGCCTGAGGTCTTAAGGGTATTGTCCTAACTTGAGGCATTTGAGGTGAGAGCCTAACCTAAACCATCTCGCAAGATTTTCCCAAGTTGTGGGTTACCTTCATGAGCTTTTGCTGCTTTGCTGTTGTGGCAACAATCTAGTAGGTTAGCTAGCTAACTATTAACTAAATGTAAACTGTTTCTCCATTACTCCATTTAGCTAACTTTTAGATATTTTTATCCACTACGTTTAGCTAATTTTAAGCTAACTATTTGAACTGCTCATCCATTACATTCAGCAACTTTTTCAACTCTTTATCCATAACTTTTATCCAATTATTTAAACTGTTTATCATTATATTTAGCTAATTTTTTTTATCTATTTCAACTGTTTGTCCTTTATATTTAGCGTTTTTAGCTAACTATTTAAACTCTTTATCCATTACATTTAGCAAATATTTAGATAACTGCTTCAAATGTTACTTTTGGCTAATTTTTAGCTAACTACTTCAACTGTTCATCCATTAGTTTTAGCATTTTTTTAGCTAACTACTTCAACTGTTTATCCATTACTTTTGGCTAATTTTTAGCTAACTACTTCAACTGTTCATCCATTAGTTTTAGCATTTTTTTAGCTAACTACTTCAACTGTTTATCCATTACTTTTAGCTGTTTTTTAGCTAACTACTTCAACTGTTTATCCATTACTTTTAGCAGATTTTTAGCTAACTACTTCAACTGTTTATCCATTACTTTTAGCTAATTTTAGCTAACTATTTCAACTGTTTATCCATTATTTTTAGCTAATTTTAGCTAACTACTTCAACTGTTTATCCATTACTTTTAGCTAATTTTAGCCAACTATTTCAACTGTTTATCCATTATTTTTAGCTAATTTTAGCTAACTACTTCAACTGTTTATCCATTACTTTTAGCTAATTTTAGCTAACTATTTCAACTGTTTATCCATTATTTTTAGCAGATTTTTAGCTAACTACTTCAGCTGTTTATCCATTACTTTTAGCTAATGTTTAGCAAACTATTCAACTGTTTATCCATTACTTTTAGCTAATGTTTAGCAAACTATTCAACTGTTTATCCATTACTTTTAGCTAATGTTTAGCTAAGATGGATGGATGTGGATCTACATATTGTGTCAATGTACTTTCAGCCATACTTCAGTCCAGTCTTCTTCTACCGTTCTACTAAATCCTCTTCTATATGCTCTACGACTGCTTGTGTATCTTCCTCTGCTTCCTTGGGCAGCACCACCATTATGTTCGTAACCACAGTCAGTAGCCTCATCATGGTGCATGACAACCTGTCTGATAACAAGCTTGCGCAGAGCCATTTCACTTATTATTTTCACTTTAGTGAAAGTGAACTTTTCCCAACCTGTTTCATCAATCTATATTAAAAGTTTGAACTATTTTGCCAACATCAGCGGGAATTTAAAATTCTGTCAAAGGCATTCTGGACAAGATATTGCCCTTTATACCCAGGAGGCAGCTCAGAAACATTACACTTTATATCATCTTTTAAACCCTGATAGGCTTGATCACTGTCACCTTATATAACAACCAATATATCTCCACACCGGGTGATTGATAGATCCCATCGCCGCTGTGTTCGATCCCTCTGTGTTCGCATCACACGACGCAGGTCAAAGGTCGTCTTCATCTGCTCTTACCTTCTCTGTGTCCAGTTTGTTCCCCTCTGGGGACTTTTGTAACACTGATCCTCAATCAACCGCTCATGAGTCACAGTGTGCGAGACACTGGGCAGTCCCCGTGTCCTATGGACCCTTTCACCAGTGTCCTTGGGGGACATGGGTAATGTGCTGATGACCTGTCATGCTATATTTATCACTGTCACAGGTTTATTTATAGGTCCTCACTAATCCAAGCGAGCCAGCTGTGGGCTCGGCTATTAGCCCCGTTTCTCTATTCACCTCATCTCTTCAATTAGCCCCGTTCCCTCTCTACCCAACCTCTGTCCGCCTCTCTTCTTATCTCACCCTCCTCACTTTTCCTCCTCATCTCGCCCCTGTTCTCCTTGTTTTTCCAGCGCCCACTCTTCCCCCCTCTGTCCTTGTCATCTTCCCCACCTTTCCACTGACCATTTCCACCCCCGACCTCATTGACTCCCTACCACTCCCCTCCCATTGTCACTGCCAGGGGGGTTTACATTAAAATGACCGATCTCCCCTCAAACTGATCTTAACATCGAAGGGGGGTACGCTTCGGTTGACTTTGTAGAACTTTTGATGAATGACAGAGCTGGTGGCCAGTTTTTAAAGCTCACATCGTTTAGACTGTCATTGTGAGGTGAAGCCGTCATTACTATATGCACTTTCTCTAAATGTGGCCCATGCGCCGTAAAGATTTCAGCACACGCTGTACCTTTGATTGTCATTTCTAGATTAGAATGGTAACACTTATGGATTGATGGTCGCGAGTAGGGGTTGTTGGTCTTATTGCAAATACATAAGTGAGCTATAAATCATATCTTGTGATTCAATACCTCAACCTAAAGGCCATCTTCACTGTATCAGAGGCATGGGCAGCAAAGGTGTTCACATAAGTCCTGCAGTCTTTTTTATTAGTACTGCCGTTATTAAAGGTAACAAGTGAACATAGTGGAGGATTTAGCTACTAAAGAGCCAGATATTTCCCTCGGGAGTTATGCGGAGAACATTTAGTGCCGTATTCACACTTGCATTCATCGGGTGGCCAGACACAAAAGTCCAAATGAATGTTAATGTTGCTCTGTGTCTGCAGGATGTGTAAATAAGCAACTGTCTGCTAGCAAGTTTGCAATATCAACTTAAAAAGTGCTAATGTGCCACTGTTGTGTTTACAAATACAGTTATTGCAAGTGTAAAGTGAGGCAATAGCATCAATAGCATCACGATCAATATTGAGATTCAGAGTTATTTTGCTGTCTTCTTTCAGACTAATGGAAAGAAAACCTCCAAAATACAGATTTGTCTATTTATATCTAGATTTCTACCAAATTCACCCAAAGTTAGCATTAGATAATGACTCATTTGCATATTTAAACACACAAAGGTGACGGGATAATAACAGGTTATGATGTTAAGGAATCCGTTGGTACCAACCATGTCTTATGACACCCCAAAATACTACATTTTAGTGAGGAAATACTGTCAATACTGTCAATACCATTTTCAAAGGGATCCATTGACCTCTGACCTCAAGATATGTCAGTGAAAATGGGTTCTATGGGTACCAACAAAGGAAATATTTAAATGATTGACAGCCCTACTTGTAATACAAAAATGATTCCCTTAATGTTGTCACAGTTATGGACTCTTGTGTTAGTTAGTTTTTTGATTAGTTTATCATTTTGGTGCTGTTTTGTTATATTGAGTTTTGTTCTAGTGTACTGTTTGTGTTTCACTCCCTGTCCTGGTCCTGGTGTTTTGTCCTTGGTTGTTTCCTGTTTTATTTTGAAAGTCTTGCGTCTCCATATCATTTCTAGTTTTACTTCCTGCCCTTGTGTGTTTTCCCTCCGTTTTCTTGGTTCACATCCCCTGACCTACTTTCCCTGATTGTTGCTCCACCCCTGATTGTTTCCACCTGGTCATCTTCCCTTTGTGTATTTAAGTCACCTCTTTTCCCTCTTTTCTTGTTGGTGCATTGTCTAAGTCCTCGTGATCTCCCTGCGCTCTGTGTTCCTTTGACTCGCATGCTTCTTTGTGTTCTCCCTGTATTCCCTTTAAACTCTCTTCCCCTCGTGTAGCCTCACATCTCTTTTCTTTCTGGTAAGTTTTCACTCTTGGTGGTCATGCTTTTCAATTGTCTGTGTTTGTGCACTTGTGTATCCTCCCTGTCTCCCTGCGTATTTTTGTTCTAGTGTTAATTCTAGTTTTGGTGTATTTGTTTCTGGTGGTTTCTTTGCTTAGTCATTATTTCGTTCTAGTTTAATTTATTATGTTTGTATTAATTTAATTAATTGTTATCAGTCTAAATTAAAGACTCGCCTTTTGTTCAACTCATCTGTGTGTCTGTTGCGTTTGGGGTCTCTCTCTCTCTCTCTCTCTCTCTCTCTCTCTCTCTCTCTCTCTCTCTCTCTCTCTCTCTCTCTCTCTCTCCGTTAATTACCCAGCCCTCCCTGACAAATGTAACTTTCCAGTTTCATTCCTATCTACAGTATATTCTGAAGGTTTTTCATATATCATTCATATCATTTTATTCCTAAAAACCTGGCAGAAATTACTTTTTATGGCTATTGACAGTATTTACTCAAATATGTCAACAAAATGAAACAAGAATTTTGAACCTGGCTTCATCCAGTGTTCGGATTTCTGTTCTGGAAATGCAAAATAGTGCATATTTAAAAAGATAATGCCTCATATTTAAACATAGCATTTCAGAAAACTTGTAATACAAAAAATAAATGTTTTAAAATAAGAAATCGACTGGGGAAGTTTTGTTTATATTTATTAGTATTATTTTTTTTTTTTTTTTTATCCCTATTCCATTGTCCACTTCAGTAGCTTCTACATTCACCAACCTTCCCAGTTTCATGCTCGTCTGTATTCTGAAGGTTTTTACAAAGGGGTTCGTTCATACATCATTCATAGTCTGATTTATGCAACATTTTATTCCTAAAAACATGCCGAAGATTGTTTTATTTTCTTGTTCTGTTGACAGTATTTTCTTTGACAGATATCCAAATTCTCTCTGTAAAAACCTTCGACTCTAATATGTCAACAAAATGAAACAATAATTTTGAAGCTGGCTTCATCAAACGTTCCAATTTCTGCTCTGGACGTGCATGAAAATGAATACATATTTAATAAGAGAATGCTTCATTTGCATATTTTAACATAAAATATCAGAAAACTTATATTACAAAAAAAATTGCCGTAATATAACTAATCAACTGAGGAAGTGTCATGGTAATATCTATTGATTAACAGTTTTACTCTATTCATTCATAGGGTCTCCCCGTAACCAAAGCCGGGGGCAATTTTAGCCTTAGGCTAGGCAGTCGCCTCGGGCGCCACCTTGTATTCTTAAAAAATTTAAGAGTAAATAAATTAATGCCAGTGGGTACCTCATTTTCTGCATTGAGGTAACAAATTGACAAATAAATACAGAAGGAATTAACAAAATCAGGGACCAATTGTTTATTTTTCTTTTAATAAATACAATTATTTATGATAATAATAATAAAATAGTTTAAAGAAAAAGTAACTTTTGTCTTGAAACCATTGTGATGTGTTTTGTGGTTTAAGAGGGGACTCCAAATCTGAATTTCACCAAGGGCACCAAAAAGGTTAGAGTAGGCCCTGACTAAAGCAACAGCATAATTAATTGTTTCATATTAGTTATTAAAATTACTGCTCTCAAAGAAATACTGGAGATACAAACAAAGATTTTACGGGTTTTAAGATCACAATGATTCACCAGTTGTACTGACACATGAAAGTGGCAATAAAGGAGTACTACAATAGGTCAGTAGGTAGCACTGAGTGATGTCTGCAGGGCTGTACCATGAGAGATCTGCCATTTCCCATTGCAAACAATTCTCATAAACTATTCAAACCACAACTCAACCTCTGCTGCAGCGAAGGACCTTAATATTACAACGAAGACGCTCGCACTTAGAATTGCCTTTCCGCAAGTGCCCCGTATGCATCTTTTATTAATATAATAATAAAAGATGCATACGGGACACTTCTGTCCATCTAAACTTTGATGGCTAATCTCTTAAATGACTCGCACACAGAATCCATCCATCCATCGTCAAATGCTTATCCCGTTAGGGGTCGCGGGGGGCTGGAGCCGATCCCAGCTGGCATTGGGCGAAGGTGGGGTTCACTCTGGACAGGTCGCCAGTCCATCACAGGGCACATAGAGACAGACAACCATTCACACTCACATTCACACCTATGGGCAATTTAGAGTCATCAATTAACCTAAACAGCATGTCTTTGGACTGTGGGAGGAAGCCGGAGTACCCGGAGAAAACCCACGCTTGCACTCCACATAGAAGAGTCCCAAGCCGGATTCGAACCTGCGACCTTGCTGTGAGGCGAGAGTGCTAACCACTGCACCACCGTGCAGCCCCTCGCACACAGAATGCATAAGTTATTATTGAGAGTTGATGACTTTTGGCCCCAAACCAAAATTGCACCAAATTATTCTGTTGCATAAGCAGGCACTTCATGTTGTAAAAAAAAAAAAAAATCACTTGTGTAGAAATGTAAAAATCACAGAGGCAAGGTGTATTTGCGAAGACATCTCAGGATAATAAGTTAGATCTGCTGTGTGCAATTCAGAGTAGCAGTGGATTGCTCTACCTGTCCATCAGATAAATATGACCTGGCATAAAGCTGCTTATTTATACATTTACGTGGATCCTGGTTGAGTGTAAGATAGAGGATACACATAATGCATAATATATAAATCCACACAGGGACATATATAACTGGATGAAGGCTACAGCTGGGCGAGATATTGGTCTCGGCAGTCTCATTAGGACTGTCAGAGACTGTAACAGTTCAGACTCACCACAGGGGTGTGCTGTTGGTCAGTGGCCAGGCCTACCGATGTGGTTTCACAGGAAACAAGCTCCTGGTGGGCTGCTTAGATCGAAGTGAGTCCATGAACAGCTCTCAGCCAGGTATCCAGAGAGCAAATTACTGCTTAAACCACATTGTAAAAAAAAGCAATGAATATGGAAATATATAGGTATTTTAGCAGATGCTGCCGAGTTCAGTCAGTCAGTCAAAAGGTTTCTAAATAGGAAAGAAAAGCCAATGCTTTATGATATTGGTATATTGCTTTTATGTTCAGGTTGGCCCACAATAAAAGATTTTTCAAATCTTAACAGCTGTTGACCACACACTAACAGATTCATTCATGAACAACAGTAAAAAAAAAAACAAACAGAAATCTCACAAAATCTCTCGCTAACAAACATGACTTTATTTAAACGAACATGATGGACGACGGGCAGGAAGCATTAGCGATGTTACTTTTTGCACTACTTTGTACTGAAAGTTCACGACGGATAGTTGGATGATGTCATGGAGACATATTAGATAAACACGTGTTGTTGCCACAAATCAACCCGCATCACCTATAAAGTCCTCCTCCTCTCCTACAAATCCCTCAGAGCCCTGGCTCCTCAGTACCTGCCTGACCTCCTTCACCCCTACACACAGTCCTGGAAGCTGAGATCCTCAGCTCTCCATCCCCCACACCAAACTGAAAACTTTTGGGCCCAGAGCTTTCAGTGTCACAGCCCCCAACCTCTGGAACTGTCTCCCCATAGAGCTTTGCAAAGCCCCATCTCTTGACCCCTTCAAAAAACTCCTGAAACCCCCTCTTCAACAAGTCCTGTGGTCTCGAGCTGCTGCCATGCTCTGATTGTGTCTATGTTAAGTATTCTTGGGTTTCTTGAAAGGCGCTATATATGAATTCAAGTTATCATCATCATTATTATTATTATTATTATTACTATTTAATGCTTGTCATTAGCTCATTAGCTGTGACCGCCTTGACGGTGGTCGTTGTCCTTCCGCTTTAGTCAGCTTGATTCTCAATTGGCTGTCGTTCTTTCCACGTGACTCTGTCATCGGCTATCCCCGCACACAACAGGATGTCAGGTCATAAATTTTTAACATGTTCAATATTTACAATTTGAAATTGGTGGACCAGGATGGATTTCAGAGTCGATCAGGGGATGTAAAAAATACTCTTAACATACCTCACACCACAGGAATATCTGGTAGGATAATCTTTAGAACCATCAAAAAAATCAGAGCTTTGCTGACGATTGTCGGGGCCCAAAATCGGCTTGATTCCCGGACAGTGTGTACCCGATATTATTTGGCCAGTGAATAGAGAGTTTGAATTTTTATGAAAGTAGACAGATCTGAATAGTGAAGCTGGAAAGTCGGGAGGTGCTGTAGGTGCTGTGGATCTAAATCACACCTATTACCTCCTCGCTCCCATTGGAGGATGCGTGGTGCAGGCAACCCAGCAAAACTTTCAAATTAAAAGACCATTAATGAAGTTACTGAAGCAGCCAAAAACAGCCTCCAGCAGCTCTGACTGAAAACAGAAGGAGGCACGATTGCGTCCTAAGTAGGGCCTCCATTATCTTAACTAGAGTTTGAGACTGTTTCCTGATGAACAGCAGAGTTTTGTAGCTATTTGGTTGCTTGTTGCAAGGCCCCAGTCTTCTGGATGAAACTGGTACATCAATAATAGCAGTAAGTCACATTTGTGCAGAGTCAGTGAAGTGTAGGTGTACAGGCCTGAACTGTTAGAGGTGTGTGGGTTTGGAAAAGAGCATAACAATTAACTATGTAATAATGTAACTCCACTTGTGTTTACTGGACAGACCTGCCTGAGTGTTGCATAACTATTTATTAGGGCTGTCAAAGTTAACACCATGAAAATGCATTTATGCAAATTTGATTTAACACCACTAATTTCTATAACACATTAACGCAACTTGTGATTTTTGGACTGTTGTTGGCTCAGTTTTAAAGCTAACAGAAAGCATCATATGAAACTACAAAACCTAAGAAATTGGTACCAACCAAAGTTGCACTGAAAAAAACACATGTCCATTTCCAAAGGGGTTCATTGACCTCTGACCTCAAGA
The DNA here is from genome assembly GCA_947000775.1 of Pterois miles. Classification (NCBI taxonomy): domain Eukaryota; kingdom Metazoa; phylum Chordata; class Actinopteri; order Perciformes; family Scorpaenidae; genus Pterois; species Pterois miles. The sequence continues at coordinate 2,920,308 of CAMQGK010000263.1, read as the reverse complement.
TATGTGAATGTAAATGGGTTCTCTGGGTAACCATGAGTCTCCCCTTTACAGACATGCCCACTTTATGATAATCACATGCAGTTTGGATCAAGTCATAGTCAAGTCAGCACACTGACAGCGGTTGCTGCCTGTTGGGCTGCAGTTTGCCATGTTCTGATTTGAGCATATTTCTTATGCTAAATGCAGAACCTGTGAGGGTTTCTGGACAATATTTGTCATTATTTTGTGTTGTTAATTGATTTCCAATAATGACTATGTACAGACATTTGCATAAAGCAGCATATTTGCCCACTCTCATGTTGATAAGAGTATTAAATACTTGATCTCCCTTTGAGGTACATTTTGCAGATAAAAAAATGTGCAATTTATCGTGAATAATAACTTTGGACAATAATTTGATTAATCGAGATCAAACATTTTAATCTACTGACAGCCCTTCTATTGCTTATCAACCAAAAGATGTTGGGGGGGGGCATTTCAACTCCTTTTCACAGAAAAGATTATACCATACCATATTGTGACAGATATTTTTGTCAGCCATTTTTCACTGACATTGACTAAATATCATGGTAACACATGAATCTAAGCTAGAAAGGATGGACTAGGGTATATAAAGATTTGCATTGTTTCCTCCAGCCAATATGAGCCAGCCTTCATATTGACATTTACATATTTTCTAGTGCAACATCGGGGGGATTAATTGTTGTCAAGGTGCGTGGCCGTTCCCTGACCTTGCAAAGGGCTTTTATATGAAAGTCTTGTGTGTTTTGTTTTTAAAAATGTTCAATACCACTTTCTCTCGCTCCTTATTAACTTGCTTCTGCACAGGCTGACTGGCTTGTTTTCCTGTAGGACCTCTGTCCACATCCTTTATTATAATTTCCTTGTAAACGAACAACCAAGATCATCAAAATATTTGCCGTTTAACTTCTTTTTAATAACCACTGGCCCATCTAAAACCCTTTGAAGACCGATAAACTCTACCCCAAGTCTTTTTTTAAAAAGCCCTGAACTGTATTTACCAGCGGTGCATTAATGGAACTGAAAATGCCACATCGTACCCCACAGCTGGACTATAAATGTTAACGGTTAATAACAATAAATGACTGAGAAATCCTTGCCTGGAGCGCCGTTAGACTGGACCAATTAGCCTTCCGAGAACAATGGCCAATTAGCTGGGGGATAATTGCATGGCAAAACTGTTACTGTTTTAAATAGTTACAGCGCTTTTGTACGACTCATGGGGCTCCAAGCTCCTTAGTGTGGCTCAGGAAGGTTTTATTTTGGGAGAAGCGTAAATAAGTGCTTCGACAGCCAATATTCTGCTGCCTCACCAGTGGGCCCTCTTCTGCTTTAAAGTGCAAACAGGGACCAACATTTTTTGTTGTTGCGATACTGAAACTGGCCACCGAGACAAACTGGCTGCAAGATTGAGTGGCATCATCGTATGTGGCTCTCTTAATACATCCATGGTCATATAGTACCAAATAAGGCTATAGGAGCAAATGTCCTGAACACATTTAATTGACCGTTCACTAAACCCCTTAAAAAATTGTCCAATCATAGCTTAGCAACAATAACTAGACACAACAGAGTTGTTAAGAATTTCTTTACAAGCTAAAAACTCACAGGCAAAAGTGTGATGAATGGATTTAAGAGCGTTTTCATTTCTAATGTAAAATCCAATCATTAGCATGTTCGGCTAATTATCTTACCCTAACCTACAGTAGTAACAGATTGTTACTACCAAGGCCAGTGAGTACATCTACCATCAACTACCTCCATTAGCCCATTTCGTGGCTAGCTCATACACTGTGTAATTCGTAACTCATACAGTATTTCCTCAGTGTATATCTTGGTCTTTGTATTCAGGAAAGTATACTCTCCTAAAAGCCTTTGTCTTATAACATGAAAGTGAAAACCTACTGTTTGAAAATGTGAAGCAATATGTAAGATGATAGCAGTCCAACATGAGTATGTTAGAGCAAAAACAACCTGTTCTCCTTATCATACCTGCTGATACTAGTAATGACTGGATGTCTCTAGAAGGTAACCTCCATGTTGCAAGGGGAGACTCACTGCCCAACAACCTAACCTAACCTTAACTATTCAAGGTCAATGCCTAACCTTAACTAATCAAGGTCAATACCTAACCTTAACTATTCAAGGTCAATGCCTAACCTTAACTAATCAAGGTCAATGCCTAACCTTAACTATTCAAGGTCAATGCCTAACCTTAACTAATCAAGGTCAATGCCTAACCTTAACTATTCAAGGTCAATGCCTAACCTTAACCTATTCAAGGTCAATGCCTAACCTTAACTATTCAAGGTCAATGCCTAACCTTAACTATTCAAGGTCAATGCCTAACCTTAACTATTCAAGGTCAATGCCTAACCTTAACTATTCAAGGTCAATGCCTAACCTTAACTATTCAAGGTCAATGCCTAACCTTAACTATTCAAGGTCAATGCCTAACCTTAACCTTTTGAGGTCAATGCCTAACCTTAACTATTCAAGGTCAATGCCTAACCTTAACCTTTTGAGGTCAATGCCTAACCTTAACTATTGAAGGTCAATGCCTAACCTTAACTATTTAAGGTCAATGCCTAACCTTAACCATTGAAGGTCAATACCTAACCTTAACCATTCAAGGTCAATGCCTAACCTTAACTATTCAAGGTCAATGCCTAAACTTAAATCTTTGAGGTCAGTGCCTAACCTTAACTATTCAAGGTCAATGCCTAACCTTAACTATTCAAGGTCAATGCCTAACCTGAACCTATTGAAGGTCAATGCCTAACCTTAACCATTTGAGGTCAATGCCTAACCTTAACTATTCAAGGTCAATGCCTAACCTTAACCTTTTGAGGTCAATGCCTAACCTTAAACCTATTCAAGGTCAATGCCTAACCTTAACTATTCAAGGTCAATGCCTAGACTTAAATCTTTGAGGTCAGTGCCTAACCTTAACTATTCAAGGTCAATGCCTAACCTTAGCTATTCAAGGTCAATGCCTAACCTGAACCTTTTGAGGTCAATGCCTAACCTTAAATATTCAAGGTCAATGCCTAACCTGAACCTTTTGAGGTCAATGCCTAACCTTAACTATTCAAGGTCAATGCCTAAACTTAAATCTTTGAGGTCAGTGCCTAACCTTATCCTTTCGAGGTCAATGCCTAACCTTAAATATTTGAGGTCTATGCCTGGCCTGAACTATTCAAGGCCAATGTCTGCCCTTAAATATTCAAGGCCAATGCCTGCCCTTAAGTATTCAAGGTCAATGCCTAATTAAGTATCTTCTAGATATGACCGTAATAACTAACTCTATGCTGTATACATTACATGCAGATTATACTTCAGTCTTTTAGCATGAAATCATGTAACCATCCAGTGCACATTTCCTATTTTCTGGTTTTAAAATGTGTTCCCTGGAAGCATTAAAAAGTCAGAAGGATACAGTGGTTTTAGCCAGCTCATGGAGATACTGCTGTTAGCTAATAAAATCTGCAGTTCAGCCGGCAAACTTATCCGTCGGCGGCTAGACATGAGAAGAGGCTTTTGTCTACCTTTGTCTGGAAGGGTGGTAAAGTCAATTAAGAAAGAGCAGGTTTAACTGTGAATGAATTCAACTTTCCATTTCATTTCTAAGAGGAAAACTGTGTTATTTGTTTCTTTCAGGGTGCAGTCTCCCTTTTGTACCAGACAACCTTGTGTTTAGGCTACTTGTTCTGATGAAACTTTCAAGAGTAATGTCTTCAAAAGGATTCTTCATCAGGTTTTTTATCATCACATGAATAAATATCAAGGCAGCAATGTGATGCGCAGTCCAATCAGCAGATTGTCTCCCACTTTATGCCAGTTTGGTTTCCAGCAAACCCTTGGATGATTAAAGTCCTACGTCCGGCCCTAGGCGCTCTATGCGTTTTGGCTTCAGCATTCAGTGCAGTTCAACACAATTTAAGAGATTTCAGAACTGAAAGATCATCAAACATGAAAGATTTTGTTTTAAGGTCTGATCAATAGCTGGCTTGTTTTAAGGATCCATCAAAAGTTGTGCTGGTTTGACCGTACTTCATGGCCCTTGAGCAGCTGCTCACTGCCTTTCTGCTTCGGCATCCAAGTTCTTTTGTCCTCCAACTTTACTTCATCAAATGTTGGCTGACTTAACTTTGTGAACTCTACCTCTACTGGATATTTTCCCTTTACTTCCTTTTTGTATAAAACAAAAAAATGTTAAGGGAGAATGTATCTCTACAAAGACTCGGCAGCTACCAACGGTTAGTGGGCCAGGAGAATGTATAGGCTGTATTGATGATACACTGCACTCGATTATGAGGATTGTTGGCCCTGCTGGCAGCCATGTCTCTTTTTGATTTGTTCTCTAGTGAACCTAGGCCACGGTGGAGAGAGAAAGAAAAGGGCTTCATCATTTTATTTGCCTTTTTGGTGCGTGGGCGCTTTCTGGTTATTTGACAAAACAATATTAAATGCTGATTCATGGTGATTTGTCTGCGAAGGTGTCACACGAGCAATATTATTTAGAGTGAAATAGATTTGCATGCAGTCCCGATGCCAAATTGCAGGCCTGTGCGGCAAACGTCAAATGAAGCCAGTTTGATTGCGAGAAACACTCGGCAGAACAACAAAGCACTTATCGCGGCGTGGCGCTACCGCTGACCCGTACGCGTCAGCATGACTTGACAAAATGACGCTCAGCGAACGGGAGGGAAGCTTTGAGGCGATGTCAAAAAAAGGAGGAAGACTTGCAGGGTCTGTTGTTGGGGTGTTGGTTGTGAGCTTCTTCACCTGCCATTCTTAACTCTGCATTTTATTGATAAACTGTGAGTGTTGCGCTGGGTTTAAAGAGGACCTATCACGCTAATTTCCAGGTGTAGACTTGTGTTTTGGGTTTCCACTAGAACGTGTTTACATGCTTTAATGTTAAAAACACTTTTACCACTTTTACCTCTGTGTCTGAAACACACTTTGTAACTTAGCAGACCTTTTACATGCCTAAAAAACTATATAACACGCTAAAGGAAAGGGGAAAAGCAGTAAGCATAATGTGTGCCCTTCAAAGGAACAGTGTGTAGTGGGGGATCAATTAGCAGAAACACAGTACAGTATTAATCAGTATATTTCTTTACTGTGTAATCACCAGTTTCGTTACCTTCGAATGAGCTGTTGATATACACACAGGGACGGGTCCTCTTCACAGAACTGGCCGCCATGTTTCTAGAGAAGCCAGAGAGGTCAGACCAAACACTGGCTCTGGATAGGGCCATTCACGTTTTCACACTTTTGCGTCGGCCACCGTAGTTCTTCTACACACATGGAAGTTTCATTTGGTTGCAATCTGCACCCTCAATACTAGATGTCGCCAAATCCTACACTGCACCTTTAGATGCATTTGTAATCTGTAGAGTACAGTACTTGCTGAATGTCTGGCTGGCTTTCACAACACGGAGTAGCAGTGAAAACTGGCAAAACCAGCCTGGATTTAAGGTTTGTGCTTCTCTGATGCCACAAAAGCAAAAGTGCCGGACGCCTGCTGGCCCATCGCCCCATTACCTTCCTTTTACAAACACATCTGACCACGGTGAGATACTTTAAACGGCGTTCAGAATAATTTCTCAGTCTATTAGGCACAAATAGCGATAGCAGAGGCAAAAGAACAAAAACAAATCTCTTACTAATTCAGGATAAATGTAATGTAATGTAATGATACGCTGATAATCAGAGTTTGTAGTCTTAAAGATGGTTGAATGCTCAACTAAATTAAGTATTGATCTCCCCTGAGCTGGGAGCCTTGCAGAACAAATGTGCACATGTAAAGGGGGGTGAGGAAGAGGAGGGGCTGGCTGTCACTTGAATTTAAGTTTGCTTTCTTTTCCATTTTCCCTCGTTGAGCTGATCCCTCTCTGTTGTTCGCTACATCACTTCTACCATACGAGCTGATCTGAAGATGTGGAAACCGCTGAATAGGACTTTCCTTCCCTGTGTAATTTTACCCCATAATCCATTTTCGAAGACGTGTCCCTGTCACTTGAAAAGCCAGCGAGTGTAAATGGCGCCGTAAATCTGGCCCGGCAACGATGGCCTGTTTTTAATTTTGTGTTCATCTCACGTGACAAACGCGAAAAATTGAATCGGGAGCTCAAGGTAAACCCTGAATGGATGCTGTTCTAAATCTACCGCCTGGCTTCACAGTGTACACACAACACATAACAAATGGTCTGCAATTGCAGCACTTACTCAAGATCCCATCATCTCCTGCCTGCACATGTTGGGTCCTCCAGCCGTGTGTGTTCATTTGATAGAAGTACCAGTAACAACAAATGGGACTCAGGGAGCAAAACACTATATATATTATTCTTAATTACAGTATTCACTCACAATTTCCCCGTACAGAATTGTGTCATGTGGTGCTACAGTTACAAATGGAGAACAGTCGGAGAAAACATATGGCCGACTCCCAGGATTTGTACAAAAACGACTTTGTTAAAGAGTGTTTTCATATCTGCTCCATGAGGCACTTCATCGTTTACTCAGAGACCTGAGGAGGAATCAGCTCATCTCAGCCTCACCACTGTAGCGCTGAATAAATAAACACAGCATCACCATGAGGAATGAGTTATTTTGTCCATCTCTCTATCGCGTCCCTACAGGTCCTCATTACAGCTAATCCTGTCAGTGGCTGAAGACAACCCTTGTTGTGCTCGGCTTAATTGCGCTGAGGCCACTTTGGTGTTTTTCTGCCAAACGTACATCAATAACTATAAAATAAATTCGGGCCCACGTGGGGACGTTGTTTGTTGAGAGCAAAATGACTGAGAATGGAATAAAAGCATTTGAATGCACAACACTGATTACATTTATGGGCAACGCTTTTGATTTCAGCCCTAAATTACAATGTTATTATTATGGAGCACCTCTAAAATAATTATGGCGTCTAGCAAAGTAGTTATGAGGGAAAAACAAGTTGCCTGAGGATAATAGGTTTAAAACTTTGTAATGATAAGGCACTTACAAATTAATTATGTACTACAGTGATGTACTTACATGTAATGGAAATGCATGGGAACGTCTGAATCGGTCTAGTGGGTGAGCTGAGTCTAATATGTAGATTTACGTGGCCACCACTGGTTAAGCTTCAGCACCTCATTTCTATTTCATAGTAATTCTAGTCTAAGTCTAGTCCAAGTCGAATGGATGTGGGCTATAAAATGAAGCCTTACTCGTTAATTTGCTGAGTGAACACATGATTTTCAGGAAGTGATTTAAATCATTAATCTTATTCCAACTGAACTGACTATTTTCTGTATTTTAGGGGTCTGGAGACAGTTGTCTCACCAGTGCTATTGGTTTCATCTCTGGCAGTGATGCCAGTAATCATGAGCGCACTGATATCAAGAGAAAAATCTCAACATTTTAAAGCCGTATTAATTGACTGAATCAAAACAGTACAGCTCTGAAAGTGCAGACGAGTCAAGCCATAAATAATTCTCAGTTTTCCTCCTCTGTTTCCACTTTGTTGGTCGTTTAATGGCAACTTCCTGGTCATGAGCTTGAATGTACCTTTAGATTTTATTGTTGTAGTAAGTTTCATCTGGGGAGGAGATGCATTGTGAGTCTGGTCTTCAGGTCTGCAGAAGGATGTCACCCATACAGCCCACATCTTTTACTAGCCTAGCAAATGGGAAAAAATGCTTGTGTGCACTGTGTGTAAAGTGTGTAAAATAAAAGCCACATAGAGCCAACCACTTCACTTCAGTTTTTTATGATTATATTGGTGCCACTATTTTTCTATAATAAATAAATTCAAGACAAACTTTTGACGACTTTAAGGACAGCGCTTTGTGCATGTTTTGCTGAGACATCCAAGTCCTTCTGATAGTCTTCGTCGATATGGAATATATCCCATCCACTGCACGGCAAAGTAGATTTTAATCCCTTTCACAAGGTGCAGCTCCAATCCTTCAACCCCTCAAAAAACGGCAATCTGAAGTGACATATCTGCCTCGTTTGATGCAAAGAAAATGCCTGAATGAGGATCTATTCTGGCACGCTGCCACACCACGTCTCTGTTTCAAACAGTCTGCCATCCAGATGTAGTATAAGAAGCATCAGTGAGTCGCAGATAGATGTAGACGTACAGTATGTTTGTGTTTAAATGGAAAGTAACTGTAGTGACTCAAGTATTCAAAATGCTGACACCACTCTGGGACTATGAATCCTGAATAGATCATTTACAGCAAATTATAATTAATCAGATTTTATTACACACATGCCACATGCTTTATGGCCATGCACAGATAGATATGCACTTACACACCCATGCCAATGCACAATTCAATTACATCATTTAGATGATTTATTAACACCTCTTTTGGGTGAGAGCCTGGGATTTATTTTTCTTCTGATGATTGAACTTGAAGTTTATTGGTTGGTAAGCAGTGCATCACGGGTCATCACTTACACTGTATGTATTGCCTGGATGAATAACTCACACTGAGCTGCTGTCATGGAGACATTTTCTCTTCAAAGAACTCAACAGTGAGTTAATGAAAATCCCACAATGATTCACATTTTGAATCAAGGATTTTGATTGTTATTCATAATGTCGTAGTCATAGACTGCATATAGAGTGGACATAGTCACCATGACGTCACCCATCGGTTTGTGGACTGCCGTTCTGAAGCCCAGAGTTCGGCATTTTGGTTGTCGCCATTTTAAGATTTGCCTGTCACCATGTTTTTTTGCAATTGTAAATGACACGAGAGGATGGAGCTAAGCACAATCAAATGGTAAATAACACATTTTTAGGCGATCAAAAAGGTCATAATTAACTTTAGTGAACTGAAAATACACTGTGAAAAAGTTAAAGTTGGAGGACAAAAACACAGACAGCTCCCAGACTGGACAACGCTGCGGTAACGTTGTGTCAATCATGAGGTAGCCCCGCCCTGAAGCATCCCTTGCTTTAAGGTCTATCTGACTCTAAGTGGGACCATAAGTTACTAAATGAACATCAAGCTGTGTTAAAGTGATAGTACTAATGACTGAGACAATGAAGTAATGTTTACAATTTTTACTGAGTCAAGTGAGAAGCAGAGTCATTTTCTCATAGACTTCTAACCAGAGGAGGCGCCCCCTGCTGGCTGGCATACTGCCAAATCCTACAAACTGCACCTTTAAAGCTCTAATATAAAAACACAGACAACTCCACACCAGACAACGCCGTGGTAATCACCAGGTTGCCACGCTCTGAAGCATACCCTGATTTATGGTCTAATTGACTCTAAATGGGACCATAATTTACAAAATATACATCATGCTGTATTAAAGTGATAGTACTAATGATTGAGACAATGAAGTCATGTTTCCAATTTTTACTGAGATAATAAGTCAAGTGAGAAGCAGAGTCATTTTCACATAGACTTCTAACCAGAGGAGGCGCCCCCTGCTGGCTGTTAGAAAGAATACAGGTTTAAGGCGCTATCTCACTGGCTTCTCTTCTCAGACCCGGAGGTAGCTGGTTATAACCATCCAAGACAGACGTACCACCAGCTACAAGATTGTGTAACGATGCCCAGAGCTCCAGATTGGCCGTCAGAGCTTTTCATAGACATTGTACGGCACTTAGCCGCTGCTCCAGTGTGAATTTGGTGTAATTATGTCAACAAGCGCTTGAGCAACACTTGAACAGCGACTTACCGGCAATGTAGCTGGCCACGCTGACGGTATTGTTGCTTTTGTTGTTGTAAGTGTCAACATAGTATACGGAAACGGAGCTGTTTAAGAATCACTGTTCAGCTGTTTGCAATAGAATGCACAGTATATGTTTGCTTACCAGGATTGCATAAGACAATGTCAGCAAATTCATTTCTAGCATCGAAGTCATTTTACTCGTCATAATTGGTTGAGTTTGTTTTAATCAGGACCGTTACAGTTGACAGACCTCAAGATTCCTCCTGATCCCAACACGCTATTTCAGTCTCAATCACCCTTTTTTCCACCCAATTAACTGATGAACTAATGAATAATTACGGCGAAAGGAGCTGAAAGGAGGGCACTGCAACTCCAACACTGCCTACACAACCGAGAAGAAAGAGAAGTGCAGCTTCCACCTCATTTAATGATCGTTGTAGTTATTCAGCACCACCTTTGACCCCCTCTTTATTTAAAGTGACATGCTTTCTTTTTTTTTTTTTTTGATATATTACCTCAAATCACAACAGCTAATAGAAGCCATACATCTTCATTCTTTCTACGCCGGCTTTTTTTTTTTTTTTTTTTTTTTCGTGTCGACAGCAAAATAGATAGAAAAGCTTACTGGAAGCAAGAACTCATTTGCTTGGCTGCCTGAATTGAGCTTACACGCCAAAATCTCTTTTGTAAGAAACGGGCAAATAAGGGATGGGCTGATTAATTGTCCTTAATTAATTCTACCTGCCTCTTAACTGATTACGTTGGATATTTAATTACACATGAATGCATGACCTGCTCAATAATCAATTGTTTCTGCTGGCAGGATGTGATCAAGTGATTTGGACGCTGTTGTTGTGGGAAAAGCTCGAGTTTTTATTGTGATATTTTGACCAGAATGGAGGTAGAGAAAGCAGCATGCTACTGCTGCACCCTTTTGTACCATTGTTTGCAGGTCGTGCACCGTCAAACACAGCAGTTTGACTACTACAGTACAGCTCGCTGCTTGTGCTGTAACTTGTGGTGAGTATTGGTGTGGAGGGGCGAGTGCTTTCTAACTAATGGGTTGTGGCCTACAACCTGGCAGTGATGAATGGTGCTGTAGGTCCTTGCTGTGCTTTTAGGATTATCACGCTGTTCTTTGAGGATTGGGGGGGGGGGGGTTACACTCAAACGTGCTCAGCCAGCGAACCCTGTGTAGGTTTTTTCTCAGTCTTGTGCGATGTGCTGGACTAAACATGGCAACAAGCCAGGTTATCTTCACATGACCGGTAGCAGGATTGCCGCTCCGTGTCAGCTGAAGGCAATTTCATTACCATCAGGGCCCAGCGTGTGTTACGATGCCAGATGTGACTGATCTAGGCGTTACCTAACGTAGCTTTAAGTGCGTATGAATTGGTAAGACAAGGATCTCGTCGCAGTTCAGAGCTGAACAGAGTGGAGGTCAAAAGGTGACTGTGTGTCCCTGCCCAGATCCTTTCCTGCCAGTGGCAGAAGCCTTTTGTCCAGTGCCAAAGACTCACCATGTGAATGACCTTACGACTGTCTCTTCTCTCCATTTGCGCTCATTATCCTGACCTGTCTGTGACAGGATTCGTAACCGTTAGCAGTCCAATTAGAGAAGCAGCCTTCTGTTGCATTTCTCAAACTCTTTTTTGTACAACTTCTTACGCTTTGCTCCAGAGAGACATAGAAACGGATATCATAGATACCAAAGAAATAATGCAAGGGGTTTCCTTAGAGGCTTTAGATTAAATGCTGACATACTGTCAGCTTATGCTAAGACGTAATGACCCTTTCTAACCACAGATTTTTCCAGAAAACAAAGGAACCTTTTTAGATATTCAGGTACTGCATATCTGCATTTTTAACCCATTAACCAGGTGTCATTTTTCAGCAGATTTCTGCTCCCAAGGTAGTGCTAGATTTCACTCAAAAATACACTCTCCATGCAACAGACAGAAGCACATGACTAATTATTATGCAAAATGACATAATTGGACCATATCCTTGCCTTGAATGTCTTTCTTTGTTGGATTCATTGGTTAGATTTAGGCAAGTGAGTGATTAGGTCATGGATCATACCTTTGACATGGTAGGAAAGAAAAAAATGTGACCAAGACCTTCATTTTGGATAATAATTAACCCTGTGCTTCTGTTCAGGATGAATGTTTGTAGGCCAACCAAGAAGTTAGCATCACCCTGGTTCCTTCAATGAAAGCCAGCAGGATTTTTCCATTGGGTTTTGGATTATGGCAGAAAATAAACTCTGTGGCAAACAAACGTTTATGGTACATGCAAGTTTTATTCAGCAAGATAATCTCCAAAAATCAACACTGATTTAATGATTTTTCAAATGTGAACGTATCACCAGAAGTAAAAAGCTAACCATCCATCCATCGTCAACCGCTTATCCTGTAAGGGGTTGCGGGGGGGCTGGAGCCGATCCCAGCTGGCATTGGGCGAAGGCGGGGTTCACCCTGGACAGGTCGCCAGTCCATCGCAGGGCACATAGAGACAGACAACATATAGACAGACAACCATTCACACTCACATTCACACCTACAGGGCAGTTTAGACTCATCAATTAACCTAAACAGCATGTCTTTGGACTGTGGGAGGAAGCCGGAGTACCCGGAGAAAACCCACGCTAACATGGGGAGAACATGCAAACTCCACACAGAAGAGTCCCAAGCCGGAATCAAACCTACGACCCTCTTGCTGTGAGGCAACAGCGCTAACCACTGCACCAGCCCTAAAAAGCTAACCTTAAGCTATAAATGGTCTACACCACGGTGGCATGAATGCGGGTATACACAGCGAGGCTAAAGGAGGACTAGTCCGCGTGATGATGTTTAGTAGTATCATTAGCCACTTGTTAGCATCCGCCTTTTTAAAGACACATAAAGGCTTCAATATTCACAAGTGGAGTATTTACTAGTGTATTTGTCATAGAACAAAATGTTAAAATCTCTTCAGCAGACCTTATTTCAGGCGTCTAACTGAAAACTCATTCAACGTTCCAGACGAGGGAACCGGAAGTGCTAAAATGCTAACTCATTTCCAGGTTTTAGGACCCATTCCTGTAACGCTCTATTCCTGTGCTTTCCTATGCTTTATTGGCACTTTTACCAAAAAAAAAAAAAAGAAATATATTATATTACATTGCATCATTAATATTATGAAGTATACTCATCATGGGACTCAGCAGGTATGCTGATGCTAACACAAACTTTGTTTCATGTTTTTATCATTATTATTATTTGCCAGACACAGTCGTCAGCACTAAAATAATTAATTTGGAGATATTTTAAATTCATGGCCAGATGTGATTTGTTTCCTGGGAACCATGGTGACAGCCTCATGCAGATGAAGCTATTTTTGTTTAGTCGTAATATAGCAGCCCAGAGCAGCGGCGACAAACATTCATCTGCTGTGGCTGAAACCTGATCTAATCAGGAAGTGAAGCTCATCCTGTCCACAGCGGCCGCCTTAACACGTCTTCCTCATAATGAACTATTGACTGCGTTGAAAGAAATGATTGATAAATGTGACTCGGGGCAAAGTCATCCTCCTCATATCACACTGGATTCACAGGTAGGTAGGTTGTCCTTGAATTGATTTGTGGCCAGTTGTCTTTTTTTCATGTCTTGCAGTGTGAAGCACATGGTAGCTTTATACAATACAAAGGATGATTTATAACCAGGTAAAAAGTGAGATTAAGAAGTGCAAAAGGTTCCATTCGTGTGGCGTTTATCGGGACGGGAGGACAAAACTGTATAAACATCGGCTTATCTGTGACAAAGGTACGCACAACAACTGATGTGGCCCAACAATTTTCATTCACCTCCGCAAGCGAAATGAAGCATTACATTGATGGTTTAAAAAAAAACTACCAAGTCTGACGTCAAATATGTCAGGGGAAACCTGGGGAAAGAGGGATGATGCAGATTAAAGAGGTGTGATATGAAAATGAAGACTTTCTCCTCTACCATCTCCCTGAAAGGTGCGACGGCTCTCATGCGGGACCCCAAACTGGTCAGCAATGTAATACCACATTTAAGCCTCTTTTTTTTTTTTCTTTCTTTCCTATCTCTCAGCTTGTTGTCCGTCTTTCTGATGGTGATGTTCCGGTTCGGTGTCCTGAATTTAAGAGAGCGAGGTGGTTTGCCGAGAACCCAAGGGGTTCCCTGACATGTTGTGTAAGTAGCCAAGCACTTTGATGGATGACTCTTATTTTCTTGTCAAGCTCAGACTACTTTTATGTTTATCTTGATATCTTCTTGATGGGCTTTCATTTATCCAGCACAGACTGGACAGTACAGGAAGGAAGGGAGGGAGGGAGAGAAATAGAGATGCCAGGTGGACAACGAGAGATGAGACACCACAGAGAAAGACCTGCAGTAATTAAACTGAACATAAACTGTTGTACGTCCCTCAAACAATCAGCTCTGATTGGCATTCTTGTGCAGAAACGTGTGATTTAAGTGCTATTTTCATCAAAATACTGAAACGACTAAGCCCCAGCAGCTGCCGAATTTGCAATTCACTCCATTGACCTTCATTTGACTCACTCAGCGTCTCGTTCACCTTCACAGTCGTGAGCCCGGCGGCCCTGAGATCGGTTCACACTTTTCCTCAGTGTAGTCATTACAGCTTCACGTTTGGGCGGCATGCGCAGTCAGAGGAGCTCTCATTTTCTTCAAGTAATTCTGTGGTATTCATTTGGGCCCTGTGGTTGTTACTTGATGAGCAGCACTCCTCCACACCACCCTGGGGAAATTTAACCACCTCACATTGATTTTCAAGGCCTTCCATCAACTGACCTTAGAAATATCTCGAGCATCGTCATGAACGCTAAAACGGAGAGTGTGTTTCTGTTCTCACCGCCTCGCTGTCTGTCAGAGACAAAGTGGCTCTGAGTCAGAACTATTGAACCAGTTTAGCCTCTAATCTGTGAGGGGTCACAGATTTTTGAGCTCACGAGTATAAGTACATGAAATCAAAAAACTGCGTGTCTTACAGTGTATTTTCTTTTCCATGTTTGTATTTACAGCGCTTAAAGCGGCAGTGGGTAGAATGATTTGATTTAAAAAAGGTATAATAAAATGATCACTTTATCCTGACAGTAGTACCACATTAGGGCCACATTGAGGGGAAAAAAATGTAGAAAAAAATTATAATTTAATGAGAAAAAAGTCCCGACATCAAGAGAAAACAAGCCATAACATTACAAGAATAAAGTCATAAATTTAATAGATAAAAAGTAATTTCCTCCTCCACCAAAGAGGCAATTTCCCCCAGGTCTGAGTGGCTCTTTCTTTCAAATAAACACAGTGTCTTGCACAGTCTTTTCAAGGTCCTGATACTGATGATAATGTGGTGCTGATGTGCCCAAAGATTGTATTTCGTTATTTGTGAAGCCTAAAGTATAACTTTTCAAGATGCTCCACTTTTGACTTTTTCTCATAATATTATGGCTGTATTCTCAAAATCTCATGATTTATTTATTTATTTCCTCAATGTGGCCTTAATACTTCGCTTTTGGGTGATTGAAGGTGAGGTTTGGAGCAGTCAGAAGGGCCGTGGACATAAAC